>RJWH01010363.1:5541-17210 GCA_004363575.1 Solenodon paradoxus
TGGGGGGAGAAGAGAGAGAGAGGGAGAGAGAGGAGGGGGCGGGAGAGAGAACTCTGTTTGCCGTAGCCTTTGGAAGAGTAGGGACTGTTTTATCTTGAGTTCATAAGTGAGGAATTTGAGACAGTGAGGTTAAATGATAACATAGATGTACACAAATACTAAATAGTTGAGCTAGAATCTGTGTTCTTCATGCCCAGCCTTCTGTGGCTTCAGCATTCATTTCTTAGTCTGCATGATGGTTCTGTTCGTAAATGACTTAGATACAGCTCTGCGCTGTTGCCTTTATAAACTTGGAATTAAAGTGGCCTGTTTACTGTCATTTCTTTGAAGGAGTCCACCAATTCAATGGAGACCAGATTCTTGCTGGCAGACAACCTGTACTGCAGAGCTTCAGTTCCTCCTACCGATAAAGTGTGTCTGTGGTTGGGGGTAAGTACGCGCAGCAGGCAGGCTTCCTTGGCCGACTTGGTGACCCAGTGTGCTTGTCCCAGCACAGCGGTGTTTGAGCTGCACAAACTGTTCGTCTCCCTTTGATGATGGAAGGAATGAAGGAGCAGGCTCCAAGTGGTCCTTGTTAGAGACAGACCGCAGCTAGGGACGTGATGAAGACTGCCACAAGAACATACTCAGATGTCTCCCAGTCAAAGCAAAACCCACCCAAATCCTACTTACTCTTCAGCCAGTCTTTCTTTTGTAGATGTAACAGAAGGAAGAACAATAGAAGTAAAATAGAAGGTACTGCTGAACTTCATACACATGTTGTGTTCCTAAAAGATCCCCCTAAACTTAAGAAGGAAAAGATGGTTGCAAAAATCTTGAGTTTAGAGTCTATTTTAACCCATATATGTCCATTTTTGGACAGTTTTATAGGCTTTGTCTTTGATTTTTCCTGTTTGATTCCTCTCAATCCAACCAAGTCATCCCTAAATGTCCAGCTGGCTATTCCTAGGTCTTGTTAACTCAGAGGAGTTCTCACACAAAGTAGCAAGGCACAGGTGCTTTGGTGGCTGAGGCCCTAAGCCAGCCGCTGGTGTGTGGACCATGTCAAACCCAAGGACCGGGTTTGATGCAACCAAAAATAAATCAAGAAAGACAGAAAAGTGCTTCCCCCTTCACTTTTTTTTTCGAGGAAAGGTACAGGCAGGAATGAAGGTGAGTAGGCAGGCAGGAAGAGAAAGGAGGAGAAAGCATCTTTATTTTTATTTAGTTGTTCACACTGGTTATTTTCCCCCAGACTCGGGACTTGAAATCAGGGGTACGTGGCCTGTGCTCCTTTGGAGGCAATTGACCTAACCACTACTCTACCAGGGTGCCCCTTCTCCTCTTCCTTCCTTTCTTCCTTCAGAAAGGCTTCTTCCACCTCCCCTACCTTCCGCTCTTAACAAAAATAGTAGCAAGCCAAGCGGACTGCTCCCAGCTGTGCTCTCTGCGAGCGTTTCCTCGCCCGCTATCCTATGGAATCACCCCTGCGAGCTAACTGGTACTGTGACGGCACAAAACTGCTTCTCCAGCCTTAGTTCTCCCTCCTGATTCTTGTTAGGATGTTTCAGAGTTCGTGCATCTGATGCTAGAACCATAAGTCCTCATATGTGTTTAGTTTCCGTTCAATAAATGTCGTAGCAGTCTTGCCAGTGGCTCAAATCCTAGGGTTGTCTTCCTTGGTTTCTCTTTTCTTTGGACCACATTCCACTAGCAAGTAGAATAAGATGATTTTAGGAACTAGGACAGCAGGGAGCTTTCTGCTAAGAGTTAATGGCCGAAGCCCCTCTCACACCTCACGTGAGGATGAGTTCCCAGTGGATCCCATGCTTAAACGAAACGATCACAGTGTCAGTTTGAAGCCAAGTTATACATAACTTATATTGTAACCCTAGAGTAAGCATGGATTTTTAAGGGCAGAAAACCCCAAAACCACAAAGTCAAAAGACTGACTAGGAAGATACTTCTAACTTCTATCACAAGTAAAGGAAGTTTATAGGGAAACTTGGAGCTGTCTTCAGGAACATTAGTCTTGAGACGTGGCTGGACTGCCAGGGAGCTGGAGAGGCCATGTCTGGGGAGGAGTCTGCTGAGGAGGGACACTTGACGCAGAGCTTCCCAAGTGCACGGGCTGCGTTTCTTCATACGCATGAGGTATTTTTTAAATGTATTCTGTTTTTTCCTTGTGAAATGTAGCCAAAGGATAGGAATTTTCTGGAAAAAAATAGAAGCAGCAGTAATTGATTTGGGGAATGAGATTAGGGGTCTGAGATTAGAGAGACATGGAGTTTCCATTGAATATTTTTTGTACTATCTGAATTTTTATACATTTTCTAATGATCATAGCTTAGGTTATTCAGTCAATATATATTATATATGTGTATATCTGTATCTATCTATCTATCTATCATCTATGTATGTATGTATGTAGCACCTATTTGGTGCCTGAGGATTCCATGTAGTCTCATTTAATCCTGACAACAATTTGTCAGATGAGGAAAGCGATTGAGGAAATGCCTCATCAGGTGTTAGGAGTGGTGAGCTGGGAAAGGTATTCCCGCCTCAGCCCGGGTCAGAAGTGACACCAGATCTTCAGGGTTCCAGACACAGTCACCTTGCTTTTGCACTTAGCCTCTGTTGGAGGTAGGAAGGGGACAGTAAACGGTAGCTGTTTTTCTGACCTGATCAAACGTAGAGAATATATGTCTTTGAAAAGTTTTGCTTATTATTATATCAGGCTCGGAAACAATTATTTACATTGATTCAAATGTAATAGTATTTAGTGTCATGATGGAGGTAGTAGACAGATCTAAATAATTGGTTCTTATTCTGCTTGTCCCTCTGACTTACTAGCTCCGCAAGCTTAGCCACCTGATCTCTCTCCGCCTATTTCATGAAAGTAAAGCCGATAACTCGCCTCACGCGGGTTGTTGCGCGGAGTAAATGAAGAATGTGTGTGAATGTATCCTCTGACTCAGGTTGGAGCTGCAGGTATACAGCTATACTGTATAAAATGTCTTGATCCTCTGTCAAAGGCCGGAGTAAAGGTTTTTGATTTTGCAGACCACGTG
The DNA here is from genome assembly GCA_004363575.1 of Solenodon paradoxus. NCBI lineage: Eukaryota > Metazoa > Chordata > Mammalia > Eulipotyphla > Solenodontidae > Solenodon > Solenodon paradoxus. The sequence continues at coordinate 8,592 of RJWH01010363.1, forward strand.
GTGTCTGGCACAAGTACTTGGCTGTAGTGTGAAAACATGAGTGAATGTAGAATAGCCGAGTTTCAGTAAAACTTCGGGAAAGACAGCAGGCTGGAAGTTTTTTCACGTCAGACAGGTAGTGTGCCAAGATAACAAGCTTTAAGAGAGGTGCCTCTCACACAGGAAGGAGTGTGGAAAGCCGTCGTGCTTATGGACTACGAAAGGTTAGCAGGTCGGATTTTACCGGAGAACTGCAGTTTCCCAACCCTGATCTAACCTAGAAAATGCTGTGAATGTTTAAGGATTGTCATGACTGTCTCTCTAGGCTAATGTAATGCTGGAATATGATATCGACGAAGCTCAGGCGCTGCTGGAGAAGAATTTGGCCACTGCCACAAAGAATCTCGATTCTCTCGAGGAAGATCTAGACTTCCTTCGAGATCAGTTTACCACCACAGAAGTCAGTATCCTTTTCTTTACAAAAAAAGGGAAGACATTTTTGATACTCTGCCTACATGAGAAGATTATCCTTGTTCTTGGTGATTGTGAAATTGCAGATATTCTGAGAGTAAGAACGCAGTGGGAACTAATACTTAAAGCAAGTCCGTAAGGAAGTGAATTTGCATGTGAAGTATGAAGTGTGGAACTAGCAGACTGAGATACTTTCTCAAGAACCTGCCCATCTTCAGCTCTCTAAAACCCCCTCCCCCACTGTCCACTGGACCCACGCCCTTTGCTCCCCCTTCTCTTCTTTCCCCTCTGGTAGCCTCAGTTCTGTTGTCAGTGTCCAAAGGTTGTTTCTATTTTATTTTTTCTGTTCATTTGCTTTGCTTCTTTATGTTCCAAACATGGCTGAGGTCATTTGGTGTTTGTGTTGATTCTTCTGACTTACTTCGTTTAGTATAATCCCCTCGAGTTCCATCTCTGCTCTTCCAAATGACAGGACTTCATTTTTCAGGGCTGAGTAGCATTCCATTGTGTGTATACACTACATCTTCTCTTTCCACTCCTCCATCTGTGAGCACTGAGGTTATTCCATGTCTTGCCTATTGAAAATAATGCTGCAATGAACAAGGGGTGATAGATCTTTTCAGAGTCTTTCATAGGTACCTAGAAGTGGAATTGCTGGATCACACCGTGGGGACTCAGCATTTTTTCAAGGTAGTGTAGTGTTCAGATGAGTAAAGCGGTGGGCTGGGCCTTTTGGTCCAGGAAAGGACAGGCATGCTGAAACCCAGCTCTTTCCCTTTCTTCTCTTTCCTGTGTCGCCTCCTAATTCTGAGGGCAGTCATAGGTCCCGCATCGTCACCCAGGACTGACAACTGGCAGTCGTCCTTTGCCCTCTCTTTTTTAATCACTGAGATGAAATAAGATCCTTTTTTAGCTGCCTCTTTGCCCGTGGCTGTTCCTCTTTTTGACCTTGCAGAACCTGGATTCGGTAGTTTCCTGGTCTCTCTTCCCCCATTTGTCCTTCACACTGTCTCCAGCATGAGGTCACTGAGGTGTGTGTCTCATTTTGATGTCTCTGGTTCTCACACTTCACGGGTTCCTTGTGACACGAGGAATGCCTGTGGTTTCTCTGTGGGGTGTCTCCAGTCAGGCTCACTTCATGCCACCGACCTCTTCTGCCATGACCTCCCCACGTGCACACTGGCTTCCTAATGATCCCAACCCACTCCTCTCACCCCCAGATGTGCCCTCCCCTTTGCACTTCTGCTCTTTTGTTCCTCCTAAGTGGGATGATTGGACCCTTCATATTTCAGCTGGAGCACCAGGATATGTCTGAGCATGTTCTAACCTTCTCAGGGTGCTTTCTTATTCCTCTGTGTTACCTACACTTGGCTCGTAGCCACTAGGAGCTCTGTACGTGCAGGCATGGGTGCTGGGTGAGGGCCGGTGTGGGTCCTGGAGGCCAGGACAGGGGTTGGCGTGTGACTGGTAGTGTGGAGATGTCCTCCAGAGAAAAAGCTGTGGAGCTCCGAGAAGAGAACGCTGGAGAAGGCCGCAGGACCCAGAGAGCAGTGACGACTGGATACAGCAGCAACGGCACATCCGTCGAGGATCTGTGCAGCACGGTGCTTACGGGACACAAAGGGTTGCGATGCTCAGTAAACTGAGTGACTCTCTTATTAACCCGAGGGGCGGGGGAAAGATAAAAGTAGTTGATAACTAAAAGGCTCTGCTCGAAATATGACATGCTGCGATGGTATTCGAGCTGGTTCACGGATGAGAGACTGAAAAACTGCTTATTGACAGTGAGAAGCATATATTTGTTAAATATAATACCGCATGGCAGTAGATCAACTAAATCATTACTGACTTGAAGCCTTATCTTGGTTGGGGTGGGATGTGGCTGCAGTCAGTATCAGCAGAGAATATTCTAGCCTGATGTCTCCCAGTTGCTCTCGTCCGTGTTGTGTGTGTGGAGTGTGTCTGATTCAGTGAGTGAGTGAATACTGAGTTTTTGCTTATGTTAGTGTTAGAAGTGCATTTGCATTTTCCTTAACAATTCTTGCAGATATGGCCAGGGTTTATAACTGGGATGTAAAGAGAAGAAACAAAGATGATTCTACCAAGAACAAAGTTGGCAATTAAAAATGTGGTTGTGTGTTATTTTAAGTACCCCAAAGTTTATCCTTAAAGGTTAATGTAATTTTGAATCGTTTTTAACAGCAAGAATGATTAAAACTTTAAGAAAAAAAGATAACCACCATTTATTTATTTACAAAGACAAAATTCGTTTTAAATATTTTATTAAATTAGCAGTATTTTTTGTCACATTTCCAACAAAGTAAGTGCTGCCTTCATAGATTTTTGTTGTTGTTGTTTGTCGTCAGAAAAGTCGTAGCTGACGTGGCTGAAAATTGTGCGGTGTGCTGTGGAAGCTGAATTCTGCACACTTGCACACAGTTTACTTTCTTTATTGGCCGATGTTCCTCTCACTTGATGTAGGTGGAGCCGTTCAGAGCCAGGAAAAACAGTCTGTGTGAATATTTGCAAACTTGTTTTTCTATAGTACCCGTGGCACTTTCTGGTCCTCTGTTGTCGTTACTCGTCTGTGGAAAGGCAGTTTCGGGAGTGACTGTTAGCCAGTGGCTGTGTTGGCATGCACTGTGCTTTTCAGGAACTGCTCATCCGCCTTCCTGCACAGCACGCGGGCTGTGGACACGACACATTCGTTGTCCTGTGTAAAGGCAGCATCTGCGGTGCCAGCGTGAAATGCAAAGTGATTCTTGGCTACGGCTGTTTGTATTTCTGGACCGTTCTCCGAAGCAGCTGAGTAGGGATGTTAACATAAATAGAAAATGTAATGGTTGAAAAGAGTCGTGAGCTTTCTTGTGCATGTAGAGCCTCCCAGGAGCGGACGCAGGTCTCCGTGGGAGGCCGTGGGTGCGGTGGCCCGTACCGGGCGGCACACGCCCTGGTGACAGGCAGATGTACCCTCCAGTCTCCACGTAGGAAAAAGTGAAGCCGAAACTGGCCTGGCACCGTTTTCATGTCATGCCTTCTGCAGTCAGCATGGGTTCTGGAAAGATATATAGGGTTTGCTTAGTTGCGCATTTCCCTGACTTGTCCTAAGTCTCCTTATATTCATGGAGACCCTGAAATCTCTTAGAAAGGGGTGCAGATGAGCAAGCAGTTGAGGGACTGTGGGGAGCACCACCCCTGCCGTTGCAGCTGACATACCACTCTGGTAACCCAGAAAATGAAGCGTTAGAGTCTTCGGTAATTTGGTCTCAGGAAAAATTCTAAATACAATAAAAAGCCTTACATAAAAAATGTAAACTGAGCTGGTATCAGAGGAAACATTGAAAATCTTCAGTGTCTGAGAATCTGAGGATGACAGTTCACTTTGTAAGGTTCTCCTAGTAGAACGACCATGAATGAAAGCAGTGCACTTCTGTTACCATAACTGCTCGACATAGTCAGCTCCTTGAAGGAAGAAGCATAACAATGGCAGAATTCTCTTTTTACAAACTTCTGCGTAGAAAAGAAATGGAAGACATGCAAAGGAGGACTGCAGGTGGAACCAAGTGTCTTTTCTTCCCCGTTCTCTAAATTTTCTAAACACATGGACGGGCCATATTTGACGCCAGTTTGATCTGAGGGACAGAGGACAGGCAGTTACACAGTAGAGAGTGTCTTTTGGGATGGTTCCATGGGAGTTCTTGCAGCAGTCCCCAGAGACCCCACAGAGCCCTCCCCCCGCCCCAGCCTACAAGCCCTCAAGGAGCACGCCCTCCTGCCCCTGCGCACACTGTCCCAGGGCAGCGTCAGCCCAGGGCCCGGGAACAGGAGTGGGCACTGCACTTGGGGAGCCCGAGCGTGATCCCTGCAAGTGTGTGTCTTACCTGGCAGCCTTGTAGCTGCATGCAGGGTAACAGCAGGCATTTTAGCAGACATGGGCTTGCCTGCTCACAGCTGACCACTCTCCTTCAGGCTTCCAGGGGATCCAGGCCGCAAAGGGGTTTTGCACACTTTGCACACATGCGTCATCATGGCCCAGTTTTAGACCATGGCCTACTTTCCCCAGCTCCTTCATCAGGCTCCTTCGTTACTAACTGCAAAAAGGCAGCACTGGTTCACATGTTTTCAAGGGCAGCTGGAAGGTTTCTGTCGCATAGGTGAAAGTGAAGCGTCAGCTGGGAGGTACACATTCCTTCCAAAGTTTGAAAACTTGGAGTGGAGAGCTGCCTTCCCCTGAGCGCAGGCCAAGTCATGCTGTGCGTTCAGCGAGGCTCCACGAAGTCACTAGATTGACTAGGCTTGTGGGCAAACTAGTCGGTAGTTTTATGCTTTTTATTTTGAATGTGTAGCCCCCACCAGGGTCAGAAGAGATGGGTCTGTTGATGACCCACACTTTTCTATATCCGAGTGCTCTTCTGAAGCCAGGGTGCGTTGAGAAGGCACCAGGTCGAGGCTGGATAAGTTGGCGAATGCGTTAGGTACGCAGAGCTGCTTTCCTGATTTGGGGCGTTCTTGGAAGGTCCTTCTGTTCGTGTTCCCCTTTCCCTTGTCAGGCTTGGTTATGGTCACATTAAACAGAGAATGGACCTGGGTGCAGTGTATTGAAACAGTTTGTTTCTAAAAGATCAGGGCTCGAGAGTGGTTTCCAATAATTTTATGTCTAGTTGAGTCTTAGAATTTAATGCAATAGCACTCATGAGCTGAAGAACAGAGGATTCAGATTAAAACACGAGACTTTTTGATGCTGACCTCAAAAGAATAAAAACAAATCGTGTGTACCACTGACTTGCTGCCTCTGTCAATAAATTTCAAGGCTCTGTCTCAGGGTCACACTCCCTCCAGTGATCCTGGCCTTCTCTGCAGCCCTGAGCCACTTACCCCTGTGGTCCCACCTTGTCTTCACCAACCCTTGCAGCCCCTTCTTAATCTCACCCTCAAAGCAATGAGCTCCCCTCCAGTCGTTCACTGCAGCATGACCTCATTTCTCTCTGGTGCTCTATTCACTTCCTGGGTCCACTGTTGGCGGCCCTGCTCCCCATCCTGCTTTGCTGTCCCGACCCAGGTAAGCCACGGTCTTGTTCCGTTCAACCAGGCCGGTTCCCAGGCCCCTGGAGGTGACTGAAGGAAGACACACTTTAAAGTCACCGTCGGCCAGTCTCACTTGGGTGGGCGTGCATCACAGTTGTCCACCCTTTCCTCACTCGGTGGCCTCCCCTGGGTCCCAAACCTCGTCCTCCTAGCTGACACTCCTGCTTTCTATTTGACCAAGAAGGTAAAGCAACTAGAGAATCAGCACACACTCAAATCTCCACCCATCTCCCCCCCCCCCTGCCCGTATATTCATGGCCCTTGGCTGTCATTTCACTCAAATCAATTGTTAAATGGAGGCCGACAGGGCTCTAGCAGTTGCTGGATTTGCGTCACGGATCCTGTGTTCCTCCACCACCCGGTGGCCAACGTGGAAACTGAGCAGTGGCCTGTCCTTCAGTTCAATTCTTGAAGTATTTGCTATGCCGGTTCAGATGTAGGAGTTAGTTAATACTCAGCACTCCAGGGCCATTTCCCAGTACCCTGTGGCTTCCCTTTGCTGTGCTCCGGTCAAGATATCCCAGCCAAACGGATACTATCAAAGTAGAAGGGGCGCTAAAAATAATAGACACCCAAGATGGCGGCCTAGAACGCTCTTGAGCTTGCCTCCTCTCCACAGACAAAACAATCTCACCGAATACAGCTAAAGCCTCTGCTTATTCACTGCTACCGAAGGTTTGCAGGGACACCAATAATCCAGGGCCTAAAGGGCTCGCTCCACGTCGGGGCCTGGTGTGGAAAACGGGCTTTTCCTCGAGAACAGCAGGTCTCCGAAGCGCAGAGAATACAGAGCAGGGGCCCGAAGGATGAAGCGTGCACACACCTGACTGAAGGCGTTTCGGTCGTTGAGCCAAAAACTTCAGCAGGAGGCGGAAGAAAGGACAGCCTTCCAGTGACAGACTCCTCTGTTGGTGCCAGCTCTACCATTTTGGAATAGGGTCAGAGGTCACCATTCCTGTCCCCATCAGCAGATTATGGGACACTTTGTTCTGGTAATGATTCTTGTGGCTCCGGGACAGCAATCCCCTAGGAGAGCAGCAGGCAGCCAGCACCTGTGACTGGCAGCGGCGTGGTGGCCGCTCTCAGCAGGGGCACAAGAGACTCCGGCAGTCAGAGGCCGCCACCCCGCAGCTGCCTGTTTGCTGGTAGCTGGAGCGCCTGTCCCCAGGCTTCTGCTGTGCAACCTGAACCCTAACACAAGGACATTACCTCGGGAAGGAAACTGTGAGCCCACCCGTCGGAGTAAACACAGGGCACCAGAAAAATTCTAATGCAATAGAATTAAGTCAGCTACCTGAAGAAAATTTCAAAGCGACAGTCTTTATGATGCGCGCTGAAATTTGGGAAACAGTGGATGAGCAAAATAAGATCTACAAGGACAGAAAAGATAGGAGAACGTTCCGAATGGAATTCATAGAGCTCAAGAAGAAGATAGCTGAAACGAACAGTAGACTGGAAGAAGCTTGCGTTTGAATCAGTGGATGACAAGATAGGGCAGTGGAAAGCCCCCAAGTAGACTAGCAAAGAGCGAAAAAACAGAAAACATAGCTTAAGAGATTTGTGGGATGGCATCAAGAAGAACAATATTTGCATCGTAGGGTTGATTGCAAATGTCTCGGAAATTTTACAGGCCAGAAGGGAACGGCACGATATTCAAAATGCTAAAAGAAAAGAATGTACAACCAAGGATACGCTACCATGTTAGATTATCACTTAAAATTCAAGGAGTGATAAAGAAGAGACTTCCAGAAAAAAACTAAACTTAAAGAAATTCGTAATAACTAAACTTAGAAGTAGCGAGACACCAAACATATGAAATGTGCTGGGTGAGGAGGGAGGAGAGTGAAAATGGAGTGCTAGAATGAGATACCGGGTCACACCTGCGACAATGGCTATTCTTCTAAAGAGCAGAAGTAACTATTGCTAAGGACGGAGAGAAAATGAAAATTGACACGCTGCTGGTAAGAGTGTGAATCGGTGCAACTATTTTGAAGAGAATAGAAGTTCCCTATGATCTCATTTTACCACTTCTGGGTATATCCGCCCCCCCAAAATATAAAGCACTAATTTACAGATATATGTACCCCCATGTCTATTGCAACATTCTTTAAAATAGCAAAGAGCTGGAAGCAACTTAAATACTCGTCAACAGATAAATAGGTCAAGAAGATATGGTCTATATAACACAATGGAATACTATTTAGTTACATTTTTAAAAAGATGAAATCTTAACCATTTGGGACAAGATGGGTGGACCTAGAAGGCATTATGCTCAGTGAGATAAGTCAGAAGGAGAAAGATGAGTATTGTATCATTTCATTCACATATGGTACATAAATAAACAAATGAACCAAACCAAATAGGTCACTCCTTTGGTTTTTTACCTCTTTGAAAGTTTAGAGAAAGAAGGTAGAGATTCCCAATCTTTTTATTATTTCATGAGGCCAGAATAGTTATGCCCGACAGCACAGAAGTTCCACATTTTTCCATGTATTGTATCCAACATGTTTAAAATGTCTCAGAAAGTAAGTTATTTAGCCATCTAAGTTTAGGGGATGCTGCACATTTTGCTCCCCATTTGTGAGCCCCCACATATAATAGTATAGCCTTGCAGAATACTATTCTGATTTGCTTAAGCCACAGTTTTCCATATTTACTTAACTGTGCATCTCCCTCTGTTCCTGCTCATCTGTGTGTAATACTTTTTTGGAAATAGTGTTATGAACCAATCTCAGACATGAATATAGATACAAAGATGCTAATGAAATATTAGCAAATTAAATCAGGCAATATTTTAAAGCACCGTGAACAAATAGAAGTTATTCTAAAAATGTAAAGAAATACAGTTAAATGGAACCTTTTACTTTTAGAATTAATAGATTAAGGGGGAAATATTTGATTATGTCAACAAGAGTGTCATTTGAAAAACAGCATACATTCTAGCATGGCCTGGTGGAGCAGAGGTTGTGCGCAGTCTACACACGTCCCAGGATCCTGGGTTCGTGTCCCAGGGTGGGCCGGCACAACTGCGAACCACTAAACAGAAGCAAGCACTTCTTCCTGCTCTCTCTTCCTGCCTGCCTT
>RJWH01010364.1:0-17619 GCA_004363575.1 Solenodon paradoxus
TGACGTCTTTTCAGAGGCGGCTCTGCGCACGGCCTCGGGGCCGCTCAGGCAGGTCCTCTCTGTGTCCGGAGCAGGGGGCGAGGCTCCTGTGACACGCAGGGAAGGGCTTCACGGCGCAGACAGCGTTCGGGGAGCGATTTCATTTTATTCGCGTCACTTGAGATGAGCAGAGAGGAGGAGGCAGCATTTTGAAGGAAGGGAAGGAGGAAGACGCGGTGAGTGAGGGGGAAGGAAACACGCGTGGATCTGCTGGCTCCGACCGTCAGATGGGGACTGGGGCGTGTCTGAGCGGTGAGGGGCCGGCTGCCGCCATCGCTCAGTCGCGTGCAGCGGGGCCTGTTCTGGCTGAAGGGACGCAGGTGGGGACACTTCCAGGAGCGTGGGACTGAGCAGGAGAACCTGCGTCGAGCCGGGACAGAACACGAGCGTGGAAGGGGCCCCCGCGTGTGTGACAGGAGGACGGCGGTCGGGACGGCTGCGGCCATGAGCGGACAGCAGCAGGGTTATAGGGAGACAAGTGGGGGTCCCCACGTGACCTGACCTCTCGTGACCCCGAGATTCTGCGCCGGCAGTCGGCCGGCAGGGCTGCTGACTCTCCTCGAGGGCCCACGAGACGGCGTCCAGGTCCCTCCGCCAAGAGCGCGGTCCCCGCGCCTCAGCCGGCGGCCGCACCCGGCGCTCTTGCCCGGCGGCCACGAGCCTCCTCGCAGAGCAGGAGCCCGAGAACCACCAGGATCAAAGCAGCCAGGCCCATCCGGACGAGGTTCCCCAATGTGTAGTCCTGGGGACGGGGGGCTGGAGACGAGGACACAGAGGCCACAGGTCAGGGGCCAGAGTCCCCGGATCCGATGTCCCCGCAGAGCCCCTGTCCCCCGATCGGCCAGGTCTGTGAGCCAGTTTCACCTCTGAGCATTGTCCTCCCTGCTGCCCGGGCCGGGCTGTTTCGTGAGAGCGAACCGGACATCAAGTGTGGGAACGCAGATGAGGGTGACTCATGAAGTGAGGGAGTTGGGGGGCACCCATGCCTCCTCCTGCTGTGTCCTCCCCCGTCCACTTCTCGCGGCGCCCGCAGAGTCCGCTGCGGAGTCAGGACTCCTGGGCGCCCCTGCCCCTCGCCGGACGCTCGGCCCCCCGTTCCGTGAGCCAGAACCTGCTTCTCTGCCAGGTGGGACAGGGACTATGCCCCAGGACTCCAGGACTGGTGCGGAAACGGTGTCTCAGTTTGGAAATAATTGATTACTGTGTTCCCAGACGCAGCCCTCACCAGCTCCTACCTTGAAGGAAGAAATCCGCTCAGTCAGCAGCTGGGACCCTGGGTCCTTTTGAGGGGAACTCAGGGCTCCTGAGGTTCAGGATCCTAAAACGCTGAGTGTCAGCTGGGTCCCCTGCGTGTCCCTCATCACTTCCCTACCCTCTGGGGGCTGCATTTTAATTCTCTGCAGTTTCCTCCTTCCATTCCTGTATTAACTCAGTGTTCTTGCAGGTAGAACTATTTAGAAAGAGATGCACAGAGACACGCGCAAATGTGTTTTCTACGGTGATAGACCGAGAACCACATTTCTGTGTCCTTGGAGAAACTGAAGCATCGGAAAGACGTCCCCAAGCACAAGAGTCCTGTCCAGACGGCCTCCCCAGTGATTCCACCAATCATTTAAGGAAGAAATAATCCCCATCCTCTTTAAACTCGTCTACAAAACCGAGAAGTAACACTGCCAGTCACATTCTCTGAGACCAATATGCTCTGACCCCCGATTCAGACAAAGACGGCCCTCAGAGAGCAAACTGTACACCAAACCACTGACGAATGTAGGTGCGAAAATCCTCACCCGAATCGTGGCAAAGCGAACTGAATAGGACGTGAAGAAAACACCCCACGATCAAGCGGGATTCGTTCCAAGAGGCAAGGACGGATATTGGTGACTGGAACACAGCACATCAGCCACATGGAGATCAATACATGATCATCTCGATAGATGCAGAAAAACATTTGACGAGAGTCAACAGCATTGATGACAAAGCCTCACAAAGATAGCGATACAAGGAACAAACTCAACGTAATAAAAGCATAATACAGCAAAACAGTCAACTTCACACACAGCGATGGAAAACGAAAGCCTTTCCCCTAAGATCTGGGACAAGACAAGGTGGCCCTCTCTCACCCCTCCTACTCAACACAGTCTTGGAATCTTGACCGGAACAAAAAGGCAAGAAAGCGTATTCAACGAATCTAGATTAGAAAGGAAGAAATCTATCATTATTTGCAGGTGACATGACATTATACCTGGTAAATACTAAAGACGCCACCGAAAAACTGCTGGAAACTCTAAATGATTCTGACGAAGTGGCAGGAGATCCAGTCAACACTCAAAAATCAGTAACTTTGTTATGTACAAACAGTGAAGGAGAGGAAAAGGAAATGAAGAAAGAAATCCAATTTTCAATATCACCAGGAAAGATCAAATACCCAGGAATCAAGCTCACACAGGAGCGAAAGGCCTCTGCAAGGAACACTCTGAGACTTGACCACAGAAGCACAGAGTTGGAAGAAGAGCCCCTGCTTATGACTTGGAGGAATTAACTTAATGACAGTGACAGTCCTACTCAAACCAACATGGAGAGCTAATGACATTCCCATCAATATTCCAGTGACACTTTTAAGGAAATGGAGCAAACGATCAATACTCAGGTGAGTTTGGAATCACAGACCACCTTGAAGAGCCAAAGCGAAATGACGGAGAAAAGAACAGCAGAGGAACCACACTTCCTGACTCAGAACACACGACAAAGTGACCATCATTAGAACAGTATGGCACTGAAACACACACACACACACACACACACACACACATCTATGGAATAAAGTTGAGGAACCAGAGATGAAGCCCCACCGATAGGGCAGTTAGTGTTGACCCAGGAGGCAAGAGCAGACAGTGGAGGAAGGAAAGTGTATTTGGTAAATGGTGCTGGGAATCGTGGACAGACACCGTGAAAAATGGAACTAGATTAGTCGTTGTCACCATACACAGACGGTGGAAATACTTTGGCATCCGAAATCCATATAGCAAGTTGAACGTCCAAGGCGAAGCAGCGCTTTCCATTAGCCAACAAAGAGGGCGACAAACGCAGACGGAGCGCAGAGGGGCAGCGCGACCACAGGGACACCGGGGACCTGGCTGCTGGGAGCCGCGGGTGCCTCCTTGTCTGGCCCAGAACCGGGGCTCCAGGAGTCACAGGCGGCCCCAGGCCCCGGGAGCTACTCTCTGCGAGAAGGGCGTCCCAGCCGGCAGCGTGATGGGGCCCTCGGTCCCGGCCACGTTCTCTGCTCAGTGTCCACCCTCGTCTGACTGTCTCACTCCCAGGAGGAGTCCGGTCCCCTCTGCCCTGTCCTGCGCGCACCTCCTCAGGGCTCCCGGCTCCCCTGGAAGCACTCACCTGGGGCAGACCCCCAGCACCCGGAGGAGGGGCAGCCCTCACCTGAGACCCGGAGCTGCAGGGCGGCGCTGGGCCGCGACAGCCGGTGGGGGGCGCTGCTGAGCGCGCTGTAGCACCTGTAGGCGCCCGCGTGCGCGGGGGTCGCGGGGCTCAGGGGGAATTCGGCGGCGGCAATCCCGGGCTCGGCGCTCAGACGCCGCGGGGCCTCGGCGGCCCCCTCCTTGCGCAGGAGGAACGTGTCCCTCGGGCTCCCCGACCGACACACCAGGGTCACGTTGTCCCCTGCGGCCACGGAGGCGCCCGGCTGCGCCCAGAGCGAGGGCGTGTCTGAGAGGAGTCCTGGGGAGGGGCGCTGGGTGAGGGGCGCCCGCTCTGAATCAGTCGCGGGCGTCCCCAGAGCCCCTCCACTGTGTCTCCCTCCTCCCCGTCTCTCCCTCCCGGGGACCCCGCACCCTCCTGGGGCCTCACCCGGGGGCCCCGTGCAGGCCCGCGAGAGTCGGGTCCGGGCCCCTCTCGCCTCACCTGCTGGCTCCTCACCTGCCACCAGGAGCTCCAGGGGGTCGCTGGGGGCCGACCACCGGGAGGAGCGGCTGTGGCCGCCATAGCATCGGTACTGGCCCCCGGGGGAGCGGGGCTCCAGAACGAAGTCCGCCTGGGAGAGCCCGGCCTGGGGTTGCCGCGCAGGCCGCCTGGAGAGGCCGCGTCCTCCCTCCTGGGACAGCGCGAATGTGTCGTGGCCGACGTCAGAGCGACACTGCAGGGTCACGTTCTGTCCACGCGCCACCACGGAGCCCTGCGGGGTCAGGAGGGAGGGCTTCCCGGATGCACCTGGGAGAGAGGGGTCGCAGGGCTGCCTGTCCCAGCGCCAAACCCCAGTGGGGCTCCTCATCCGGGTCTCTGTCTCAGGAGGCCCCATGCTCCACACACCCCTGCAAGGAGACCCTGAGATCACAGACCCCAGTAACCCGTCTGGTGACTCACACTTGGATGGAGCTGAAGGGACCCTCACCTGGGACCAGGAGCTCCAGGGGGTCGCTGGGCTGTGACCACACCTGGGGTCTGTTCCTGTCACTCACGTAGCATCTGAAAATCCAGCTGTCGAGGGGACTCACGGGTCCCACAGGGAACAGGGCCTGGAACCACCCACTGGGCTGTGGCTGTGAGTCCCGGGTCCAGGACGTGTGTTCTCCTTCCTTAGTCAGAATGAACCTGTCATATCCAACCCGGGACTCACACAGGAGGGTCACGTTCCGTCCTGCAGCCACCACCGGGCTCGGCAGGGCTGAGAGGCGGGGCTGGTAGCTCATTCCTAGGACAGAAGGAAGGGGGTTAGAGCTCACAGGCCGACCTCCAGGCTGGGTGTGACACGGGACAGCTGTCACACACCCTCTCCTCTGGGCAGCCCTGGGGCTGCACCCTGCTGTCTCACCTGTCACCACCAGCTCCAGGGGGTCACTGGGTTCTGATATGTCATTGTGATGGAGGTACAAGCAGCGATATATCCCTGCATGGTGCTCTGTCATGAATTCGATGGAGACCCTCACCTTGTTTACGGGCACCTGTGGGAGCTGTCTGTCCCAAGGCGCCGGGCTTCCCTCTTTCTGTAGATGAAACTCCTGGGATGCCTGGCTCCCCTGACACCAGATGGTCACCGGTCTCCCCAAGAGGACCACAGTGCCTGGCTCGGCCCAGATGGTGGGTCTTGGGAGTGTCCCTGGTGGGGACAGAGGCTGAGTCACAGCACAGTCTCCAGTTCCCAGCTCTCCACCCTCAGGACCCTCAGACCCCGACCCCAGCACAGAGCTCTGCTCCCCTCCCAGCTCCTGGTGGTGCCCTGTCCCATGAGGACGTGACCCGGGACAGCGGGGACGCGCTCACCGGCCTGCACGCGGGTCCTCGGGCCCACACTCAGCCCTGGAAGAGAGTCCGGAGAGATTGGCCCTGAATCCTGAGCAGCCCCCCTGAACCCCGATCTGGGTCCCCGGCACCAGCCTGCTGCGGGCGGGTCCCTGACGAGGGGGCTCCCAGTCTCACCCAGACAGAGCAGCGCCGTGAGGGTGGGCGTCATGGCGGCTCCTCTGCCCGGCTGTGCTGCTGGAGGCCAGGGCGCCGGAGGGGACCGGCAGGGTGCGGCCGAAGGTGGGTCCTTCTGTCACGTTTTCTCACATCAGTTGCCACACAGGAAGGGGAACTGCCTGCCTGAAGCGCAGCTCTCGTCCCGGGAGGGAGCAGGAGCAGAGCCTGAGTCCTCCAGAGACGCCTTCCAGACGAGGGGACCAGGCACGTCCCCTCAGAGCCCTGGGGTCTCCTGTCCTAGCCATCTGTCAACTCCCCTGCGGACCTCTGCAGGGACAGGCCCCCAGGCCACCGGGCTCAGGACGACAGGCCCCTCTGGGGGGCTCCGATCCGCGCACACATAACCCTGCACTGTGAGTGCAGGGTTCCTGTGACAGGCTCACAGCGGGGCCGTGACTGGACGACCCCCTGTCACCCGGGCCCCCAGCTCCCCTTTCCCTGGGGCAGAGCTCCCTCCTCCAGGAGCTGCTGTTTCCGTAAAGGCTTTGATTTGATTAGCATGTGAATTTAGGGGATAAAAAGGGATCATTGTCAAAACTGTTACCCATCACCTATTGCATGAATGACATGTAAGTACATCCTCTGGGGTCAGTTTCCTCGTGCTCCTCTCCCGGGCAGTGGGGTCTGCTGTCCTCATTCCTGGGGGGGACTCACGACTGTTTGTCTTCAGTGTCTGTAAGGATGGGGGGTCGAGCCCGCAGGGACATGGTTCTGTGTCCCTGTCAAGGTGAATGGACCCTTGTGTCTCCTCACCACCCTGATTCAACCGAACACCCATAAAAGGACTTCAAATAATCAGAAAAATCCAGAAGCTGTCACGTAGCAGAAAAGGGAAGTGAATGTTTCCCAAGCGGACAGGAAACCACAAGAAAGGGCAGAGAGCGAAGCTGGGCAGGTGCCAGCGCCCGTGCCTGCCAGGCGCCCTGGAGTGGAGGCCCCGGCTCACGGGCTGGAGGCGTCGAGGCCGCAGATGAAGGCGCTGGGGTGTCTGAGCCACTGACCCGGGCCCACGGTCAGCTTGCGTCCCTCCGCGGTCTGTGTGAAGCAGTGCGGGCATCAGGGGCAAACACTGACCCAGGAGCCTGGAGCGCTGGGCCCCCGCCCCGCAGGGAAACCCTGGCGGGGGGTTTGCTTCCCGCTGAGGCTCAGGAAGAAGGTCTCCCGACAAGTAACTGAAACTTTCAAATGTCAACTCACTTTGTCAACAACGATTGTTAGGATGGCCGACCTGCTTCTTGCATTTTCTCTCTGAATGACTTCCTCGTGTAATGACAGTAAATACGACAGGAGTCAGTGACTCGGGGTGGCAGTTTGGGTTGACGGTTCCCCCCAAACTGCTCACCACCTGACCCCCCTCTTTCGGTTTTGGTCTTTTTCTTTCTCAATTGTTCACAGCCGCTCCTTTCAAATCTGTTCCCCTGGAAGAAGCCGACAGGGGCCATCGTGTCCCAGGATGCTGGCTCCACAGGAGACCCCAGCGCAACTAAGCAGGCGTCAGTATTTGAACAAAGAAAGGGGTTTATTGAATTGTGAAGGAAGACGCTGCGCTGAGCTACAGAGGAGCACGCAGTGGTTTAGAAACTCAGAGACGAACAATCCAAGAGAATCAACACTTTCCAAAGCATTCACTCCATCGCTAGAAGGGCACAGTGGACGGGCCATCAGCGACGTCGGAATGCTATTCCCGGGTCACACTGGGGAAAGAGCAGAGGGCGTTTCAGGAAGCGTGCGGAGCAGGAGGGCGGGCGGTGGTGCGTCCGCCGTGCCGGAGGGAGACAAGCAAAGTGATGCGCAGGCAGAGCTGCAGAGGCAAGAGGCGCCCTGGTGCAGCGGTGGTGAGTCACTGACTGCAGGACGCGGGTCGCGCACACCTGGGTTCTAGTCCCAGGTCCGGGGCGCGGGGTGCGGGGGGACGACAACCAGCGTGAACTGAAACGGAAACAACGGAGCGCTTCTTTCGCCTCTCTGTCCCTGCTGCCTGCCCGCTTCGTTCCGCCAGGAGCGTTCCTGTGACAAGTGGAAAGAGAGAGAGGTCGGTGATGGAAACGAGGAGTGAGGAGCGACCACGTGAGCCCTAGATCTGCCAGGGCGGCAGGCACGTGGGTGGGTGTGCAGGCCGGAGCTGAGGCAGGCAAGACACAGCTATGCAAGTCACAGCGGTGACAATGGTCTCTCTGGCAGACAACAGGCAGGAAGAAGCGCAGGGGTTGAGACATGGAGAGGATTCCTTTTTTTGACAACAGAGAGACTTTGAAATGGCCTAGAAGCATCCAGAAGGTCACCAGAATGGCACCTCGACCCAGCAATCACCTAGTTAAGCCCCTCAGATTAAAAAAAAAAGAGAGAGAGAGAAAGAGAAAGAAAAAGCAGAGATAACCCTGACCCAGAGCAGATAGGTGTTCCTTCTCTCTCCACCTGTCTGGAGCACCGAGTCTGCCCATTGGGATTTCTTGCCACAGGTACTTTCCATCAAATACTTACTAAAGTCGCGTCTTGTGTCTGGCCTTCTCTCCACTCGTCAAGTCAAGGAGCAGGGTTTGTGCTTTCATTCTCACATGGTGACGAGGGGCATTCATTCTGCGGCCTGACTTAGTGGATACGGGGTTTGGGGTTCCGTGTGAAAGACCACCTAAGACTTCCTAGGTGCTTGAAATTGGTGAAATTCAGAAAGTTTTCTGAAAGGATAGAGGGCAATGCAGGGGACGGGTCTGCGGGTGAGCAGAGAACAGCTGCAAAGGTTAGAAGACACATCCTGGCCGGGCAGGGGAGGGAGCTGCGGGGCCGATAGTTTCTAGAAAAGAAGGCTCTCATCATTAAAGGAGAAAGGAATAGGGATGCAGGAAACTTAAACGAGAGACAGAAGCAGGTGGCGGGGCTGCTGTGAAACCTCAGGCGTCTGCGACTGGTGGGTGGTGTCAGTTAAAGGCCGTATGTCTTCTCGTGGCTCGTTTCCTGGGAGCCCTGAGCCATTTTGCTCTGTCCATTCCCACGTGGGTTTGAAAACTCGCAGAAATGCTGCCTTTCCTTCGCTCTTTCCCTGATCATCCCTGACCCCGACCAAATCCCAGCCCTTATATTTTGAGGGTTTCTGAGGGATGAAGGTCGGCTTTGTCCAGTAGCGCCTTCCAGCAGACGGTAGGGGGATGAGATGGCCCTGTTGCCCCGTCGCCCTGCTCCCAGGAGGCTGCAGCGAGGCTTCGGGCAGATGAGGAAAAGGCCTTTGCCGGTATCACATGCCCTACTGACATCTGCCCATATTATTTGCCTGTATTTGCCAGTGTTACTTGAACCTGAGACAAGTGTGAAAAAGACAGCACCGGAGAACACGTGCTGAGCAATGCAATTAGGGTGATAAGCAAAAATTAGAGGGTCGCCTTTTTTAAAGAAGGAAAGGTGCAGGCAGGAATGAAGCTGCAGAGGCAGACGGCACGAGGAAGACACATCCGTTCGTTTTCATTTAGCTGCTGACACTGGCTGCGCCCCCAGACTGGGACGCGAACCCCGGGGCACGCGGGCTCAGCTCCTTCGGAGGCGACGGACACACCACTGCTCCCCGGGGGCGCCCAGGAGCCTTTAGGGTTAGACCAGCGTCCACCTCCAGACCGTGGACACAACCTGTCATTTAAAGAAGAAGCTGGATTTTTAAGGCTTTCATTTGGCTTTTCCTGCCTCATAAAAAGTCGAGACTACGGTGTCTGACGGTGTCTGTGGTCAGGTGTGTACACATCACGCTCAGCTCCAGCGACGCCGGGACGCTGCCTCCCTGGGCCGCACGGCTCTGTGACTTGGCCTTTCTTCTTCGGGAAACCGCGGCGCTTAGTCGCGCGGCCCTGCGTTGAGAATTAAGGTGGTGAAGGCGTCTTCGCAGTTTTCAGGTGCCGCCTTTCACTTCTAGAACCCAAAGGTCAAAGTGACCCGGCGAAATCCGCCTCTGAACCGCGTGGGGCCCTGCGCGGCGCCCGACGCACCGCTGGAGTCGGGCTGCGTCTGTCACCGAAGAAGGGACAGGCACCCACCAATGAGTGCTCAGCGGCTGGCTGCTTCCTTCAAGGACACAGTCCTTGGAGGCTCCAGGTGACGCTTCTTGGCGCCCTTCAGTCCCAGAAGCGGCAGGAGAGGGAGCAGGTGGCTGGGGGTCGGAGGTGGAGGTGAGGGCTGGGGGGCCGGGGCGAGAGACGGCAGAGAGGGCAGTGATCCTCAGGGCGATTTTTCTGACTCCTGTTTTCCTCTCCCAGGTGACCGAAGAATGGGAGGGGACCAATGTTCGCCCTCATTATTCAGAACGCTGGGCTCTGGAGGGGCCTGGCGTTGACCCCCACACATGCTGCCACTTTCTCTCCAAGGTCAGTCCTGCTTTATAATTTAAAGATCCGTGTGTGAACCCTGTCTCACTGTCCTTAAAAAAAAAATGCCGAGGCCAGGTGGAAGCTCGGAGAAAACAAGGTGCTTCCGCTTCAAGTCACGTCATCCAAACTGTGTCAGTGGGCGAAGAGGCACCCAGGGGCGAGGGAGCTGATTTCCTTTCAAGCAGCTAAATGAAGAAACAGAGTCTGCAATCCCACCGCTTGCAGCTGCAGCTGTGCTGCCTGAGAACTTGGCCGAACGGTCCTCTGGAGCAGGCTGGCCGGAGCCAGGCTCCCTCACTCGGCGCCGCAGCCGGTGTGCTGCTCAGGACCACAGTGCGCGAGGGACGCCAGCGGCCCTTCACTCCCCAGCTGTGACCAGACTCCAGCAGGGACGGGAGGGAGACCCGGTGTGGCCTCGGAGCCGTTTCTGACACCTGTGCTTGGGGGCGGGGTTAACATCACCGACGTCCCACCTTTGAGCCTTGCGTGCCGGCCTGCAGACCTCGGGACCTAGTCTTCACATAGAGACCAGTTTGCTAAGTCAGCCCCAGTGGCCTCTTTCTGACAATCGTGGTGGCGAATTGTTTCAGACTGAGAAGAGCGAAGAGCAGGCGGGCTTACGAGGCGGAGCTTGCTGCCTGCATCGAGGACACCTTGCAGCCACGCAACGCTGGCCGAGTGTGCTGCTGGCTGGCGTCACCTGTGTCCAGCTGATGAAAAGAAGAGCACTCAGATTCCTCGTGCAGGAGCTTCTGGTTGGCAGATGAGATTTGCTAAGTGCACGGCTGCTGCGGAGCTCACACGGAGCCAACGCCGCAGCGAGAGGCGAGAGAGCAGCGTGCTTTGTGTTCTAGAGCCAGGGAGCTGGAGCCCAGACGATGCCCACGTGAAGCAGGGGCACTGGGGCTCCCAGCTGCAGACGGAAAACAGGGCGAAGCGGGGCCAGCACAGCACGGCTGCAGGGCAGTAGGCAGATGTATGCATAGCGGGCAACCTGGCGACACCTGAAAGAGACCCCGGGGCCACTGAGAACTTAGCGACCTGCGCACCTGCGATCTAGAGCGATGTGGGACACGCCCCTAGATACTCGCACCCGGAGCCCCGAGCCCTCATGTCTGCACAGAATCCGTCCTGCCTGTGGGTGAGAGGCAGCGAGCTCGGGTCCCGCACACCCACACGTGTGCATTCTCTCGATGTCACCTCGACTGTTTATTTCTGCTTCTAATAAACTCGCTGTGTGCTCCTGCCCACTGTCTCTCTCTCCACGAATTCCTTCTGGACGGACCCAGCGTCTCCTCAGGGCGTCTCAGCTCCCTTCTCACTGCATCAAAGTGAAGCAGCAATTTAATTAAGAGGGTTTAAGCCAGGAGCCCTGACCTAGCGCAGACGCCCTCCCTTGAGCCCTAGCCAGGACCTCGCTCCCAACGGCGGGCTTTGGTTCCACCGCAGAGGCGTGAACAGAATCCTGGCCCCGAGCCTCTGGACTGGGGAATTCCCGCATCAGACTGGTCCCCCAGAGCCGACGGGGAGTCCGTTCACGTTCACGGGGGCGTTAAGATCAGTGACCATCCTACCAACTTGTAAGTGCTCACCCGGCCTGAAAATTGTGCAAACAAAGGACAGGGCGAAAGGCAGGGTCTCGGCAGCGATGGGTCTAGAGCCAGAGTTGGGAGCAGCGTCAGGACCCTCGGAGGCGTTTCCGCGACCAATGTCCCACTGTCCTGAGTGGCCCCAGGAGGCAGGCTCCACGCAGACTCGGCGCCAAGCTGAGGGTCCGGAAACCAGGGGGAGGCAGGGCACCAGACTGACACGAGGTGTCGCACTGGAGACGCCTCTTCTCATCGCCCCAAATCCCAGAGGAGCCCCCAACACGATGCAGAATTTGGGGTTCAGTGGTGAACGACAAGGAAAGAACTCCCAGTTGCTTTGAATCAGTGTCATGCAGGAAGTTTATTCAGAAGGTAGAAGAGACCCCATGGGGAGGGGTTCCCAGGGCGGTCAGACACTCTGCCGGGCTTAGGTGCAGTTTCTAGGAAACAGTGCTTCACTGACTAAAGAGTAAGAGGGCAGCGGTCACGGGACTTTTCAGTGAGACGAGGAAACTAATAGGAAACACAAGCCGTGCTGTGAAACTGCTGGGTGTGTGGCTTCTGATCCCCTGAGCCCTACTCCGTTCTGCTCCGTCACTTCTCACGTGGGCTCGAAAACTCACAGTAACGCTGTCTTTCCTTCACTCTCTTCCTGATCGGTGCCTATATTTAATAGGAGGACGAAATCTTAGCCTTTCGTGTCCGAAGAAGGAATCGAAGCTGTGTCTGGGAGGGCAGGAGGCCACTGGTCCGCAGAGGGCCCCCATTGGGGCTGACCCGGTCACACAGACAGTGGGAGCAATCGAGTTTGGCTCCAGGGGGGCTCAGAGTTTGGATTGGGCTCCGTGACTGGGGAGGGAGAGGGTGAGCAGTTGTGGGAGCCACGCAGTCCTTCCTGCCGTGTTCCCGGCTCCAGCAGAGCAGCCAGCCCTCCAGGCCCTGGAAGAACATCCCTGCAGGTGCCCTGAACTCCTGAGTGCAAAGCTCACCTCTCACCAACCTTTCGATCACAAAGCAGACAGAAGATTGGAACAGACATGTCCCCAAGCGCAGACACGCACATGGCCAGGCGCCCACGGAAGAAATGCTCGGTGCCAGTGATTTTTAGGCACAGGTAACAAGAGCCATCGTGAGACGGCACATCACACCTGAGAGAATGATTTCCATTCGGAAAGATCAGACACAGGTGCTGGAGAAGGTGTGGGGAACAGGGGACCCGGGGCGCTGCGGTGGGGCTGCGCTGGGTGGCTGTCGCCGGGAAGGCAGCCTGGAGACCCTGCATAGAGGGTCACGTGACCCAGTGACGCCACGTGGGGGCCCCACCCGGGGGTCCACTTGGAGGACGGGAAGACGCCGGTTCACAGAGATATTTACGTGCACACCGATGTCAATCGCAGCGTATTTTCAAAAGCCCAGACATGGAAACAACCTACATGCCCCTTGCTGACAAGCGGAGAGCGCGGAGCTGAGCTGGAGGATGTGCATGCACAAAGGGAAACGAAGCTGTAACCCCGAAGAAACGCTGCCATTTGAGGACACAGAAATGGACCGAGGGGGGTTATGTTGGGAAACAAGCCAGAAGGAGACACAGAAACCCTGTGATTTCAGGAAATGGAGTCAGACGCAATCTCTGAGATGAGAAGAGTGAAAGGATGGCCAACAGGGGAGGGTGGGAAGGTTGGCGAAAGGGGTCGATGGCACGGTGACAGTCACGGAATGATAGCGACCGACGGTGCCCGCAACTGTAGTGAGTGGAATTATGATGCCAACATTCTGAAGCCTCTGTCCTTCCTCAGACCAATGTTACTTCAATAACATTCTGCACAAGAGTTCAGGAGAGGGATGTGGTAATGCCTTCGCACCACTCAACTGATGTCACTGAACTGTGTGTTGCAGAGGGAAGAAAATGGCACAGTTTATGTCCCGGTGTTTTACCGCAATATAAAGAGTTCCTCCCTAAAAGATCTTAAAAAAGAAAAGCTCCAGGGAACTTGAAGAATCGAGGGAAAATGACTTCCGTAAAAAGATCGCCGTAGAGTAATGGATCTCAATGACTCGGGCTTTTGCAAGGATGTTGGTGACACGTTTGGAGTCACTATTTTGAGGAAGCTTAGTGAGGGATAAGAGACCACAAAACAGCAATTCCGAGAAAGAAGGAAAAACACATGGGCACCAAGAGAAAGGTGACAAAGGAACAGAAATCACCAAACAATCACAAAGAGACTTTGGACCTGAAGACTCCAGTCAGTGACGTGGCAGTGTCCCCCGGACCCATCGATCTGCACAGGCAGAGGACACGGGACGAGAACGAACAGAAAGAGAGGAAACCGCCATCGCCCATGGGGACCCCTAAGCTGCTGAAGGTTGAGTCATCCACTCAAGTCCACCCACCCCGCCACCCCCACCTCCGTGGCGGCCGTGACCAGAGTCCTCTTGATCCCGAGAGATACAGAGCCAGCGACGCCGGATGAATCTCCCTCTTGCCTTCTGACGGCTGCAAGACGCCAGCCCACCATTTCCAGAAGCATGTGCTACACGCCACCGGCACACGGGGCTTGACGCCCCTCGGGGATGTCGCCACACCAGACGGCACCTGTCTTCTTCTTTCCCCCCTTTGCTGCCCCCGTGTTCACTCCATCGCTGAGTGGGGCAGCTTCACCCCTGCAAGTGCTCACACCCCTGCAGCGCACTGCGTTCCCGTGGTGTGGACTCTGTGTCTCAGCCCACTCCCCCTACACGTGGCCCCTCAGCGGGGCCAGCCCTCCTATGGCGGTCGGGTCTACTCCCGCCAGCCAGCACGCTCCTGCTGATCCCAAGGAGACGCGTTCACATCCCGGGGGAGCGGCGGGGAGCAGATGACCAACTAAATAAAATACAGAAATGCATCTTTCTCCTCTTTCTTTCCGCCTGTCTGCTCATCTTCTTTCCTGTCTGGATCTTTCCTGAAAAAAGTTTTTAAAAGATCCCGATTCCAACCTAAAGCCCCTAGTCTGCAGAGGCGAATACAGTGAGGTTTGTCCCATGGACGGTGGACTCTTGGATGCTGAGCCTCAAAAAGGCAGACGGGCCTGGGGGTGGCCGGGTTCTCGGCCGGATCCTTGGCCCCGGTCTTCTGGGGGCAGGTCTCGGTCTCTGGGGTAGGAAGGGGTCTTGTGGGGTCCCCTCTGCTCCTCAGAGCTGCACCTGGTTGGCCCACAGGTCGGGACACACTGGGTTCCAATACATCCAGGGGCCCTGCCTGTCGCCTCCTCACAATGGGGGTCTGAGGACCCCAGCAGCCCTGGTTCTCATATCAGACGGTTCTCCCAGGGGAGGGGACACAGCCCAAGGGGGGCTGAGGGGCCATGGGCACCAGGTGGGCTGCCAGCAGAGCCGGTGTCCTGGGGAGGGGATGCCCCACGGCTGACGTCAGCGCGGTGAGGGCGACAGACGGAGCAGGGCCTGGGGGCCGGCTGGCGCCCCTGTGGACACTGTGAGGCTCTGCTTGCGGGAAGCGCACACTCTGACTTCCCCAGGGCCCCGCGCCCCGCAGGGGACACCCTCTGGGTAACTTTCCAAGGAGACAAGACTGGAGCTCTCGGTGTCTGCAGGGCTCCGGCTCCACGCGCTGGAGGATTCTGACGCCTCCCCTGCCCAGTCCCCCGTGTCCCCAGCCCCGCCACCCAGCGCCTCTCAGAACTGAGGGTTGGGACGGGGGACGAGCCAGGGTGGCCCCGGGGTGGGACAGGCTGCGCCACCGTGGAAGTGCACCCTAAGCATCGACTCGGGCTCAGGAGACCGGTGACAGCGTCGCATGTCCTCCGTGCCACGTTGGACCGGTTGTCACGTTCACCGCTAAGCAGGGGGCGCGCTCTGCCTTGTCAGCAGCCCGGGTCGCACCCTCATCCCGGAGCAGGTGGGAAGAGCCGGTGGAGAGCGGACTGAGAGCGCCTGCGCCGTCTCTGCGGCTCTACTGCGCCGGCGTCGGGGACGCTCCCTCCTCCTCTTCTCGCACCGCAGGACCGCGGCGCCCTGTCACCCGAGTCGGTGGCCTTCCCGAGCCGGGGTGTTCTCGCCGCCGCTCCGAAACCAGGCGGGGGGAGAGCTCCTTCCATTAGTCCCGCCGGGATGGACCGCACGACCTGTGCGATCTGCGTGTGCACGGGTGTGAGTGCAGGCGCGCGAGTGTGCGGACATGCGACTTGGTGTGTGCGCGCGTCGTACGTGATGAGGCCATTCAGTTCAGCAGACGACACAAACGTCTTGATCTGCCAGCCAATGAATGACCTGGTCTCCTCAGGAGCTGCCCTCACTTAGTAGCAGGGCAACCAGACACGCACACACACCGGTGCCCACGGGCATACACGCAGCACACGCAGCACACACATGCACACACTGCACACATGCACATGCAGCACACGCAGGCACACATGCACATGCAGCACATGCACGCATGCAATGCAGCACAAGGCACACGTGCACACGCATACACACGCAGCACACAGGTACACGCAGCACAATGCAAACACATGCACATGCAGCACACACAGGCACACATGCACACGCAGCACACGCATGCACACATGCACACGCTCCCTGGAATGCTCCGAGCCCTTCCAATCCCTGCAAACACACCCGCTCGCTGGAACCCTGTCATCCGTGGTCCCCGCTCATGCTCCCGGGACGGTGTCCCTCGCAAAGGGACTTCTGGGGGAGGGCGGCTCTGTCCTGCGCCCGGGTCCAAGCTGGGCTTCAGTCTCCAGGCGGCCGAGGCCCCGCTGATGTCCCTGCCCTGCGTGGGGCCTCCTGTCCCTGCTCCCTGGGCAGCGCCTCCCGGGGTCTCAACGTCCGCCCCGTGCGGGCTTCAGTGCTCTGGCTCCGCTCCTGCCCCATCTGCTCCAGGTGGGGCCTCTCCTTCCTCCACCACAGCCCACCGGGCACCGGCCTTCACCCCGACACCCCGCAAGGGATGGGGGCCCCTAGTCCAAGGCCACCCCTTTCCAGCCCCCTGCACCGCCGGGTGCGAGTCCCGGCCTGGCCCCCAGGGGGCGCTGCGGCCACAGGCAGGAGGACGCGCTCCCAGGCCTGTCCCCGGGCCAGGTCCTGAGGGCGTGCCCCCTGTCCTCTGCCCTCGCAGACCTGCTCTGCCCGCCGCCCCACCCCGCGTGGAAAGGCGGGGCTCTGTTTGCGTTTCCTGCTGGCGCTGCGCCGCCCCCGCGCCGGCCGCCTGGCTGCGCCGCCTCCCTCCGCGGAGCAGCCGGGCTGGGTGCGCCGCAGGCTCTGCGGGCAGGTGCAGACAGCGGGCCGCCTGCCTGCGGCTCGGACGGGCCCGCGCCCGCCCGGCGTCCACACCGGCCACGCAGAGGCGCCAGAGGAAGACACGCCTGCGTCGTGCTAACCTGGCGTTGGCGGACACGTGCGGGCAGGAGAAGAGGAGGAGGCAGCGCTTTCTTTCTCTCCTTCGAGAGGCTGCTCACGGTGGCCGTCCCCGGCCGCCCGGGACGCAAGTCCCAGTCCTGAGCTGCACGCGCGCTGTGCTCCGCCAGAGGCGGACACCCGCCCGCTGCTCCCTGGGCCCACTCGGTAGACGCTTTAAAGCACGCTTTTAATACAGAGCAGCGTCCCAAGCACCGGCTGTACAGAGACGCGGGTCTCGCTCACTTCGACCAGGACGCGGAGATGAAGGACAGACTCCTCCGCGCGGAGCAGAAACACGCCCACGGCCGGCGCCCCTGGCGGAGCTCCGCCAAGGCTCCGTCGCGTCCTGACTGCGGCCCAGGTCTCACCCACAAGCGCGTCCGGGGCGCGCCAGGGGGCCGGGCGGTGAGGACCGTGATGGCCCTGAGCGGGGTGGCCAGCGGGCACCTGCCGTGTCCTCCAGGGGGGCGAGAGCCCGAGTGCCCACCTGTGCGCATGGAGTCCCCCAGGCCTCAGTCCACACACGTGTCCCGGGGGCGGGGGCGGGGGCGCCCGTGCGTCTGACGAGTGTGCGTGAGTCCAAACACGGGTGACGCGTGTGCTCGTGTGAGCGTCATGTGTGCGTGCGTCCTATGCACGTGTGAGCAGCCATGGCTGTGCCTCCAGGATGCGTGAGAACACGTGTGGCGTCGTGGCGTCGTGGGCGCCGCGAGTGCGCGCGTGGGGGCTGTGTGGGGTGTGTCCGGGTACAGTCTCCCCGGAGGCGTGGGGTGCTGGAC
>RJWH01010365.1:0-17104 GCA_004363575.1 Solenodon paradoxus
CACAGCCCCCACAGGGAGCCAGCTAGTCACCGTCTCGGCCTCTCCCGAAGCGCAAGCCCGAACGGGCGGCGTAGAAGTCCCTGTTCGACAGCCAGAAGGTCCTGCTGTCCCCACAGGAAGGGGCGCTAAGGTCGCCCTGCCCGAAGCAATCGCCCCGTCTTGTCTCCTTCCTGCGGAGCAGGCCTTCCGAGTGCCCTCCACCTGCGAGGCGGGAGCCGCCCGACGTGGTGACCACTACGTGGCGCAGTCACACCCTCGCAGGCGCGCGGGTGGATTCTGGTTATTTACCAGTATTTTCCAGAGTCTACCTGACCCTGTCGATTGCAGAAGTCCTCAAAGGAGTCAACCTTTTACCATTTCTGCTGTGTAAGTCAGCGCTCATTTCCTTGGGGGGGGGGGCGGGGGGGGGCTTTGGTTGATCTTATTCTGGGAGCAAACTGGAGGTCTGAAGGGAACATTCTTTCCCTTCTAGAGGATTTGCTTTCCCTTCTGCTGAAGTGTCTCCATCCTGATCCTCCCGTGCTCCCAATCAGCGGCCCAGGCCAAACCTAGGTGTCCCACCCTCACCTCCCGATCACAGCACAGGTGTCTTGTGGTGGCTCTCTGAGCCCCCTGGAGACCTCATCCCCCTGAGAACCAGCCTGAGTAGGACCAAACTGATGCTTGCTGCTCCCTACCTTGCTAGCTCTAGGTTTGAAACGAGTCCCTTCACCCTGCTCTGCCTCTTTGCAGACTGAGATCAACCCCTGCACGGTGCCAGGTTGTCATGGGGAGGGAAGTCTTAAGCGACTGGAGCACGGTGAGAGGTCAACACCTGTCTGCTCAAGCGCTCCGGATGTACCCAGGACGCTGAGTCCATCCTCCTGTCACGCAGGTCACCTGCCAGCCCCACCCCTACAGAAAGGCCAGGGGAAAAAGAGGACAAAACTGATTTATTGTTTACAAAACATGAAAACCCATGCCCCAGGGAGGCGGAAAGCAGAGACTAGGTGGGCCCCAGCATGGGGGCCAGTGTTGGCACAGGGGCTTCGGCCCTTGCTTCAGGCTCCGTTTGACTTCGGGGAAAGGGCTGCTCTTCTACCCACAGCCAGACCAGGAAGCGCTGGCAGAGGGCAGACGTGGCCAGCTGGCCATCCCTGAGAAACGATGGGAAGCTCCTGGATGAGGCTAGCCAGTGGAAGCCAGGCCGCAAGGCCTCGTGGGTCCAGTCTGAGCGCTGGTCTAGCCTCCCTCCTTCCAGATGCCCCGAGGGACACCTGGAGGCTGGCAGGAAGGAGGTCCCTGCCTACATTTCTTTCTCCTTCTTGGCCAAATGGGAGGAGCCGCTGAGACACTGCCTTCAATGGAAGGGGCCAGCAGCTCACCCACTAGGAGCGGGGACCGGCCAAGGGTGAGCAGTCTGAAAACTGTCTCTGAACATTAGTTTGTACCCCAGCCCCAGCTGTGTGCGGTGAGGGTCCCGGCAGCACAGAGCTGGGGGCTGAAACTCCAGAGCCCTATCTCTTGGGCTGCAGGTGGTGGTGTAGCAGCTCCGCCTGCTCCCTCAGGCGCTGGAATTCCTCCTGAATGAAGTCCGTCAGGGCCTTGCGTGTCTCCACCTGCAGGGGAAGGACTGGGGCTGCGCCAGGGGCCCTGGAGGGTCAGGGGGCGGGCAGCCGCTGAGGACAGCTAGGGGCAGGAAACTCACGGTTGACTTGTCCTCCGCCCGCAGCCTCTCAAGCACAGGCAGGGCAGTGAAGGGCTTCCCGACCAGCACAGTGATTTTCTGCAGGAAAGCCGGCCACCAGTGACAGGAGCAAGGGTGTGCCGGCAGCCCCTGCCCGGGCACTCTGGAAGCTAGAAGGGAGTCCTGCCCCTCACTTGCGCATGGTCCATCGGGGCCACTCGCCCTCTTGAAAATGAGGTGGCAGGGCTCAGTGGCAGTCGTCCTGAGGTCCCTGCCCTAGACATCCTGTGCCAGCCCAAACCCAGGGTGTGCCCCTGCCTGACTGCCTCAGCTGGGTACCATGAAACCCCTTCTAAGTGCTGCTTGTGACCAGCTGCAGCCTCAAGCTCAGCTCGCCTTCCTTTGGCCTCAGCAGTGCCGAGTGAGAGGCGGGGCAATGACAGCCAGCAGCCCTGACCCACCTGTCCAAAGCGGGGGAAGTAGGGCGGACTATTCGGAAGGACGTCGTTCATCCCTGCAGCAGCAGACAGAAGGCCAGAAGCAGACATGGGGTGGGGCTAGGTGACCCTGCCACCCCGCAGAACCCCCACCCCCAGGGGACCATGCTCCCCACCCCCATCCTCAGGCCTCAACCCAGAGGCACGCTCACCGACATGCCACAGCGGCAGGATGATGGGGTTGAGGT
The DNA here is from genome assembly GCA_004363575.1 of Solenodon paradoxus. Taxonomy (NCBI): domain Eukaryota; kingdom Metazoa; phylum Chordata; class Mammalia; order Eulipotyphla; family Solenodontidae; genus Solenodon; species Solenodon paradoxus. The sequence continues at coordinate 2,352 of RJWH01010365.1, forward strand.
GGCACTCGGCAATCAGGCGCCCGATTCCTGCCCCAGGGAGAGGCAGAAAGGTGGGTGCGGGCCACACGGAGCTTCCGTGTCAAGGCCAGCAGCAGTCCCCTCTCTGCTGCTACCGACACACCCATCTGCCATGGGGTTCCAACCCAGCCAGCACAGGCGGGAGCAGGGGCCACACGGCCATCTGTGAAGGCCAGCAGCCCTTACCCCACTTGAAGCGCAGGAACTCGGAGCTCATGTTCACTTTCCCTGGTGAGAGAGGCCAGAGTGAGGCTGGGGAGCACAGGCCAGCCAGGGGAGGAGCCGGATTCTCGGGGGGTTCGAGTCTGCCAACCCACTGACCTTCTGGGAAGATGTGCACCCAGTCCCCGTGGTTGAGCTTCTCCAAAATGAAGTCCATGCCCTTCTGGTAGACGCCATCTCCTGCCCAGACAGGCCTCCCGCAGTCAGTCCCCCTTCACCCAGCCCGCCCGCCTGCCCACCCGCTCCCCGGGAATGAAGCACAGCTCAGGCAGCTCCTCGGCTCCACGGTGCGGCCCCGGGGACTGCTCCCTACGCCCCCAAGTGCAGCCCTTCTGGCTCAGGTGGCTAAAGCACAGGCTGGGAAAGCCACAGGACCCTTACCCCCAGGCCCGGGTCACAAAGAAAATGCACACGTGAGCACCCGAGCACCAAATGAGCCTTCTGGTCCTGTCTCGTGCACGCCGCCTCTATTTTGACTGGACCCCCGAATTTGGCGGTTCCCCTGCCTACCCCTGTGGGTGGCTCACTCTGGCAGCCCCCCACCGAGCCCCGGCTCAGCAGCCTTTTCTTTCTCCCCGGGTGCACCATCCTCCCATCTGCTGCCCCGTCCAGAGGGCACCGCTGATTTCCAACCCTTTCCTGGGGTCTCAGGCAATTCCTACTGCCCCGCACAGACCGCGGCCACCCCCGCGTCTGCTAGCCCTCCCTCCGACTAAACCTTTCCTCTCAGGGGCCCCCAAAGCGAAGCCTCCCTTAGTGAAGCCTCTCAGGAAAGGGAGAACATTCAAGGGACACCTGGTGTCACTGAGAGCTTGAGAAAAACCCAGACTTGCTAAACAGAAAAAAGGGGGTCAAGCTGCCCCCACAGCAGCAGCACCTGCCTTGGAGACGCCCTGAGACCATGACACCGGGCCTGGGTGGCCTGGTGGGCAGCAACAACGGACACGGATGCTGGCCTCACCTGGGAGTCTCCTGGCACAGTCTGTGACCACACGCACTCAAGGGTCTCATCAACCTTGTCCCAGCAGCAGACCCAGACGAGAACAGCGGGGCAGGTAAACCCCTTATCGCATAGAGGAGCAGCAGCAGAGAATCAAGAAGGGAGACGAAGACGCACGCAGACACCAGACTATAGGCCAAAGCACCAATAAACGGTCTTTTTAACCTGCTCCCTGCAGGGGATCTGGGAGTCCCGTCCCGCCCCACCCCCCGGGCATGTGACCTGGCAAACGCAGTCACCCCCCTGCCCCGTCCTGAGAGCAGTGTTCCACGCTGGGTGGCTTCACAGGTGCTGCCCCGCCATCGCACTGGAAGCCGAGATTGCCGAAGAAATGATGCCTTTGGAGTAACGCTAAACCTTTCGCTTCTGCACATGCCATTTCCACCCTCGTCTGGCTGCGCAGCCACGTGCCTGCTACAGGTCAGGCCTACAGGAGGGGCTCTGGCCCACCAAACCCTGCCCGCTCGCGCTGCCAGCCCTTCGCAGTAAGGTTTTGCTCCTCTGAATTGGGCAATCAAACTTAGAGGTTCAGGACACACCCGGATGGCTCAGGTGGGTGAGACGGCTGGGGTGCTGACCCTGGAAAGGCCAAGGACCCTGGTTGGTGACCTGGGCGGGGGTGAAAAGCCAAAATGAACAGATAAATAAAGACGCTTCTTCCTCCTCTCCCTTCCTTCCTTCCTTCCTTCCTTCAATGCTTCCTCCTCTCACACTGTTAAAAAAAGAAAAAGCTTAGAGGCAGGTCAAAAAAGAAAAAGACAGTACGTCCTCGCGGAGTAGACCTTCGGCACAGTCTGCGTACATCCCAAGGTCTCTGGTTCAAGACCCAGGGCCAGGCAGAACAGCCAAGATGAACTAACTCAGTGAACTAAATAAAGTGCTTCTTCCTCCTCTCTTCCTACCTGCCTGCCTATTTACCTTCATTCCGCCTGCACCTGTCCTTTAAACACAAGAGGACGAGTGGACACTGCAGGCCTATGAGGTTGCAGTGGGGGGACAGGCGCCGTGCCCAGTGTCCAGAGCGTGGCACCTGGGAGAAAGAGCCAGCCCTCCACCAAGCCTCTGCTGTGGCTGTACAGCCGCCAGGCTCCAGGCCATGGGTCATGTTTTATTCTGAGCAACAAAAAACAGTAAACTCTCCTTGACCTCGATATCCCCCACCCCACCACCACCCCCTGCAACCGAACCTCTGGGAGGAAGGGCCCCTCCTGCTGGCGCACGCGCCCCCTGCAGCTCCTGGGGCTGTGACAGCACAGATGGGGCTTCCCCAGGGTCCCTGCTTTGCTTCCCTCCTCTCAGGCTGCCTTCCGTCCTTCCCTGATATGATGTGACTTCCCGGGCCTCTGCTCTCTCCCCACGCGCCTGCCAGCAACCTCGCCTGTTTGACCCTGTTTGTGGCTGAGTCCCCAAGACCTTCACTCCTGACTGTTCCTCTGAGTTCCAGAAGCACACTTCCCACTCCTGTGGGCTGCTCCCCTCCACAGGCGACCCCCGTCTCCTGTCCCAACCCCACCCTGCTTTCCCCCATTCCATCCTCCCAATGGTTCGCTGTCACCAGATGTCACCCAGTGTCATCTTGGACCTCTCACCCCTGTGCCCGCCGACAACCCACTTAGCAAGTCCTCCCCTCCAGCCCTGTTTGGTGGCAGGCAAGGCACAGCTGTCGCCCTGAGCTGCAGTCACAAGAGACTGTGGCCAGGAGAGTCTCTCCACGAGAGATTAAAGTCCAAAATTCTTTTTTGTTCTCAGAGTTTAGGACTTTTAATTTGTCCCAAAGTGGCTGAAGCAAATCTCATGAAGCATTCCGCTTTCCTTTACATCCACCGAGAGAAGAACAGAAGCCACCGATTCAGAGGAAACAATGCTTTTGTACATGGGACAAGGCAATATAAAATCAAAACTTACAGGTAAGAGTCAGTTAGCTCTTTAAAAAGTTTATGTGGGGGCACGCCCTGGGAGAGTAGTGGTTAGGTCAATCGCCTCCAAAGGACAGTGGCCACATACCCCTGGGTTCGAGTTCTGGGCCTGGGGGGACAACTACTGTAAATGAGTAAATGCAAAGTAAATGGATGCTGCTCCCTCCTCTCCCTTCCCGCCTGCTTGCCTGCTATTCATTCCTGCTGCACCTTTCCTTCAAGCAAGAAATTAAATAACTAAAAGTTTATATAAACATTCAGACAAAGCCAACGGGGTTTCACCCTTGAAATACGCTACCTGTACGGACATCCAAGGAGACCGCAGGGCAGAGTCAATTCTTTTTTTTAAGGAAAGGTACACGCAGAAATGAAGGTCAGGACACAGGCAGGCAGGAAGAGGAGGAAGCATTCTACTTTATTTGTATTTAGTCGTTCGCACTGGTTGTTTCTCCCCGAACCTGGGACTCGAGCCCAGGGATACGTGGCTCGGCTCCTTCGAAGGTGTTTGGCGCAAGCGCTGCTCCACATGGCATGCCGTAGTCCAAAAATCTCAGCATGATCAGACCACACCCTGCACAGCACCCCACCCAGCCAGCGTTTTCTCTCCTACGTCTCCAGTGCCGGGGACGTGCCTCCTGTGTCTACCACGCGTGTCCCTTCATACTCTGGCTGGAAAATTCTACTCCCCAAAGGCAAGAGCAGCCTGGATTTGATTCCTACCTTTGCCACCTCTCACCAGCCCATCTCCTGAGGTTCCGAGAAGTGTCGTGTAGTCACTTCGAGTCACGCCCCCTCACTGCACAAGGCTTTTTTGTTCTCCTAAACCTTGCTGCCTCCCCACCTGCCACTGCCATCCCGGACCGATGACACTGCACTGCTATCAGTGAGTATCACGGCAGCCCTCTGGAGCGAGGGGCAGAGGACAATGCCTCTCTGAAGTCTAAGACCAGATCCCAGGTGTGGGCCCCCAGCGGCTGCAGGGAAGGTCTGCTCTCCCAGAAGCCAGGGTTCCTCCCGCAGCCACTGCCGCTTCTGCTGCTATGTGACAGAGACACCTCGTGGTAGACAGCTAGGGGCCCTGGCTCCCCACTGCCTGTTCCTCCTGGGCCCCTCCACTCCCCCGGCTGCCAAGCCAGTCTCCTTGCCCCAAGGGAGGGCAAAGGAGCCCCTAGAAGCACCTGCCGCCCTCCCCCCAGTCCACCGGCCCCTCCCAGAGGAGCTGCTCACCTCTGCACACCGGCACACACTTGCCCAAGCTGAAGAAGTGGGAGTGCAGCTCCCTGGTGAAGCAGATGTCTGCAGCCGCAGGGGTCCTGGAGTGGGGACACGGTCATCCTGCTTCACCTCATCTGCACCCTGCCCCCCGGCATGCTGCCCGACATCACGAGCCACGTGACTGGAGGCACAGGAGGGCCTGTGGGGCCCCACCCCATGCCCTGCTCGGGCTGCTGATGCCACCTGTGCACAGAAAAGGAGGCAAAGCAGCAGAGCGGGGGAGGCCTGCAGGCAGGGCCCTGCCTCCTCACCAGCGCATCAGCTTCAGGTTCCAGATGTGGCGGAGCTTCAGGATGCCTAGAGATGACAGGAAAGGATTCATGCTGCAACCTTCTTGTCCTCGGGGAGCACTCTTTTGTCACCCGCATTGGGGACGAGGGACAAGGGCAGCAAAACTACCATTTCCCTCTGGCCCAAAGTGGCATCTTCCAGACCCCTGGTGGCTTGTTAACCACCGTCTGTCCTGCCTGCCTTCAGCACAGTTGTACACACTTTCTCTACCTCTGTCACCGTCGCCACTCTAGTCCAGGCTACGCGACTGCTCTTAAACCTCCTACAGGCCATTGTCTGCCCAGTGGCCAGGGAGAGCCCTGAAAAGCTCCTGTGTAACCAAGCGGTTCCTGCGCTGGGCAGAGGGAGCCCTGGGCCTGGCCTGCCCAGCCATCCACGTTCCTGGAGCCAAGCAGCTGCCGATGAAGTTAGCAGCCAAGTGACTTCTGGGTGGGGCACCGGCTCCCAAATGAGACTGACTGAAGTGTACCCGACTTGGGCACAAATGCAAGGAAGACACAGGTATTCTAATCCCCAGCCCAGGGCTTCCTTGACAGGACACCTGTGGTCCTCAGTGGTTTCAAGAAGACGGTTCCACAGGCCTGATGGCCCAGAGCAATGAAGTTCTGGCCCTGGTCCTACCATTCCTTCACTCCCTCCACATTCCTACACTGAGCCGCCCCAAATCCAATGTGCTCCTGTGCTTTGGCCTGGCCCCGAGTACCCCAGAGATGAGGATCATCCATGCAGGACTGGTGGTTGGAGACAGTGATGAGCGGGGTGGTCGGGCCTCGGTTCTCAATGAGCTCGTACAGTATCTCCTTGTTGTGAACCGTCAGCTTGTTCATGCACTCTGGGGACAGAGGGGACAGCTGTCGCCTTATGCCTGGCCCCAACTTCCCAGCCAGCCGCCCCTGCCAGCGCCAGGCCCAGCCCCAACTCTGGCCCACTCACTGGTCCAGAAGCAGCTGTAGGTGCCCACCAGGCCCATGACGACGCTGCTGGCTAGGGTCCAGGTGAGCGGTGGCACCGCGGGAAACGGCCATTTCACGTACAGGGGCATCTCCCGCAGCACTCGGGCGCCCCGCCACCCGGCAGCCCTTGAGGCTGCTCTAGGTCTCCGCCGTCAACTGCTCCAGGGCCAGCTCCGGGACGCACAGGCGGCAGCCGCGGCTCGGCGCACCAGGGCATTCGACCAAGGTCACCTCACCCGTCAGATGGGGGCCTGGCCCGGCCCGGCTCTCTCGCCACAGACAAGAGGCCACCGGGGTCACGAGCCAGGAGCTGCAGAGAGGCGTCCGGGTGGCCGGCTGCGGAAGCCGCGCGCCCCGCGCACCCGCCGGAAAGCGAGTACGCAATGGCTCCCGACTCCCCAGCCGTCTGTCGTAAAAGGCAACTTGGCTTCTTGACGACAGCGGGGGCGTGGCTTGCCGGCCGCATGGCCCCGCCCCGCCCCGCCCCCGGTGCTCCGAAGCCGCCAGTCTGCGGCGCTGCTCCGGCGTCTCAAGTCGCCCAGCGTCCGTAGGTAACCTGAGTTGTGCGGCACCGTTACCTGACACCATCAACGGCGCTAGAGACGCGCTTTCTCTCGCGTACATTTCCTTTTTTTAAGAGGGAGGGAGGAAGCAGGCAGGAATGAAGGCGCAAGCAGGCAGCAGGCAGAAAGAAGAGAGGAAGAAGAAGCATTTTCAACTTTATTTTCTGTTCATTTTGGGTGTTCCATCCCTCTTGCAGGCCGCGAACCCGGGCCTTGGGCCGTGTGCGGACTGCTCCCAGACGCTGGCTTAACCCCCAACCACCAGGGTGTACCTTCCCTTCATTTACATTGATGTCAATTTTATCTAACATAGAATTCACCAGTCGTTAGTGTTTGCATCATTTTATATCACATATAATACTTTCAGTTCGTAGCATATATGTTACATTTTGTACTTTATATGATTACATGCAATTTCACATAATTACAATATTTCATGTTTATACTATATACAATAATATACAGTGTAACGTGATGGAAGGTATAGTAACAAATAACATAACAGGAAACATCACCGCACTTTATGTCGTTTAGCACATTCACAAGGTTATCAATCACCACCTCTAGTTAGGAAGCATGTTCACACCCAAAAGAAAGTCCCGTTGGCTTTACGCAGTCGATTCTGATTTCTAAAGCACGATTGTACTGATTTTAAAATTTTTCCCAACCTTCTACTCAGGGCCCCTCCCCATGCGTTGGCGCGCAGGGACATTACCCTGATGCACACTACAAGCATGCAGAGAGGACCCCTGCCCGAGGCCCCCAGTTGTCACCCCCCCCCAGCATCACCAGTGTGGAACCCCAGGGGAGCACTGATCAGCCAGCTCCCTAGTCCACATCGCTCCAGGACATTTTCTCCAGCAGCCTGTATGTCCACCCACCACCAAGCCAGTTCCTGCGACGCCGACTGTCCCTCACTTAGCGTCTCCAGAGCGCTCAGGGGCATGCAGCCACACCGGGCCCAGACCGAGGACCGGCAGTGGGGGTTGGAGCTCTAGCTGCAGGTCGGGGGCTGAGTGCCGGCCTGCTGGGCAGCTGGGAGCCTTCCGGCGCCAGCTCCTCCCAGCCACGCCCTTGACACAGGCAACCACTCATTCAACGAACGGCGGCTCCCGGCTCGCTCACTCTCCTTGAGTCACAGCTCAGTCACCCGCCCCGCCCCCGCGGACGCGGGGTCCCACCCAGCCCGGGCAAGGCGGGGTCTGGATGACAAAGCAGGCAGACCGGTCCACTGTGTCTTGGCCGGCGCCCCCTCTACCAGCGGTGCGGGCGGAGGCGGCAGTCACTCCACGGGGAAAGGAGGGCCCAGGGGCGGGCCTATCCGAAAGCCAGCATCTTCCTCTTTTCTCCCCCTTGTGAGAGCCAGGCTGCTGCTGGAGTCTGCTGGATTCTGCTGTCTATATCCGCTTAAAGCAGAGGCCTGTGATAACAAGCTGGTCTGCGCAGGTACCGGACCCGCGGGCAGAGGGAGGGAGGAAATCGCCCCCAGTCTGGGAGGGGGATTGAGCGGAAGGGCGTCCCACGACTGGGGGCTCAGGACTGGTCTTGGGGGAGCCCGGTCTTGGCTTTGGGCCAATGCCAGGAACATATTAGTTCTTCTTAGCCTTGCCCCTGTGGCGGCCAGTGGCCGAAGAGCCTCCAAACCAAGCCAACCAAATGCCCACATATATCCTAGAATAGGTCCCAGGGCAGGGGACTCAAAATAGCATAAGTGACAGAGCAGGTGGCCAGGGAGAAACAGGCATTGAGCCCAGCCAGGAGACTGAAGGACGTTCACAGGGCAAGAAAAACAGGCGGAAAGTGAGCCCAAGGGGGAGGTGACAAGAGCAAAGCAAGCAGACAGTAGTAAGGATTTGGGTTGCTGAATGAGAGCCACAGTGGCAGTGATCAAGTTGCGCAGCCCTAATGATGGGCAAGGTCTGGGTGAGGCTGACACAAAGACAAATAAGGGGCGCTAAGGCAGAGGGGCTCCAGCTTCCGAGATGGACAGAGAGGAAGCGCCATTGGCAGTGGAGGTCATGGGGAGACTTGGGCTGATCTGATGTCTCTGAAATCATTTTAAATGTGTATGCCCTTGACCCCAGCAATTCTACTGAAAGTGTGCTCACAACAGAGCACAGATACCCATAGGTGGTCCTTCTAGCTGCTGCTGGTGGTGAGAAACTGGAATCAAGCCTGAGGTTGAACCCTTGCATACTGCTGGTGCGGATGTAAGCGGGCACAGCAGAAAACCACTCGGTGCTTCTTCAAAGTGTGAAAAACGAGGTTACCGTGCGATCCAGGTATTCCACTTCTCGGTAGCGACCCAAAGGAATGGGAGACAGGAACCCAAAGAGATGTGTGCACCCCACGGTCCCAGCAGCATGACTCACAGTACCAAAAGGTAGAAACAACCTAAGTGCCACTGACAGAGGCGTGGACGAGCACGGTGCGGTCTGTCCTGCGACGGAATGTTCTTCAGCCTCGAGGAGGCAGGCGTTCTGACACCTGCTACGCCGTGGGGGGACCCGGAGGTCGTTGTGCTGGGCGACACCAGCCGGTCGTAATAGGCACGTGGTGTGTGGTTCCACACGGGGGTCCCCGGGGCAGTCAGATCCACAGGGATGTGCACGGAAGGTGGTTCTCGGACGGACAGACAGTGGAACGGCCATAGAACAAATGCGCGTCCTGCACGGACAAATGTCTCCACTGGCCCATTTTTCTGTGTCTTCCACCACAATTAAAAAGTATGAGGTGGGGCCATGCAGCCAATGTCAGAGGTGTCCCCAGGGACTCTGGCTGCTCTGGGTGGTCTGTGCTGGGCAGCAGGATGAGCGTGGCCTTCTCCGTTCCATGTTATCAGGAAGGACCTTCTGGAAGCACAACTGAGCCCAGCTGAAATCGCACCGTGGGGTGACCTGAACCCCTCTGGAGGGCCACAGCAACCCACACACAGCCATGCACTTCCTAACTGCGTTCCTGTTCCTCCTCCTGACTGGTGGGGCTGAGGCCTTTCGCATCTGTGCCTTCAACGCTCAGCGACTGACGCTGACCAAGGTGGCCAGGGAGCGTGTAATGGACTCCTTGGTTTGGGTAGGTTCATCACTGCAGGCAAGATGTGCCCCTGGAGACTATGACCCAAAGCCCCCAGCACTGCCTGAGCAGGGTCATATCCCAGAGAAGAGCAGACATCGAGAGCCATGAGCACAGAGTTGTGGAATACGTTCCTTTCCCCTCATTGACCTCAGTCTCCTCCTCTGTAAAAGGGACACAGTATGGGTGGGGCTGACCCTCAGTCTAATCCCACTGCTCTCTGGGAGCCCCAGCTGGCACACCATGACTCTCTTGGCCATGCCGGTGCCAGCTTCCCAGGGATACCGCTCCCTCCCAGGGCAGCAGGCACTGAGTGGGACCCTCCTTCCTGGTGTCCCACAGATCGTGAATCGCTGTGACATCATGGTGTTGCAGGAGGTGGTGGATTCCTCTAACAGTGCTATCTCCCTCCTGCTTCGAGAACTCAATCGGTGAGGAGGACTCTGTGGGTCTAATCTGGGGCCCACCTGCCCTAATCTCCTGACCCTGGGCTCCCCATTTCCTGGCAGAGTCGATCACTCTGGATCCTACAAGTCCCTGAGTAGCTCCCTGCTGGGGCGCAGCACTTACATGGAGAAGTACGTGTACATCTATCGGTAAGCACAGACGGCGGCTGGGCTGATTCGGTGCCCGTCCCCAGTGTGAGGTGGCCCAGCAATCTCCCAGACTACAGAACCCTGTCTCCTGGCAGCCCTCACTGCTCATGGTGCCTTCTCACCTCCGCTCCAGGCAGCTGCGATGCCTTCAGCAGGAGGTCTTCCTTCTCCTGCACAGATGTGGGGCCCTTCTCCCTCCTATGGAAGCCACCAGGCTCAGGGCTGATAGCCCCCTCCATAGGAGTGGACAACAATGGCTGCAGCTTCTGGGAAGACGCTCAATGGGGGCCTTGGTGGGTCTGGGGGTGGGGGGCGTCTTGGTCAGTCTCTGGAAGACAGCCCAGGGAGAGCCCTTTAAGGTCAGAACAGATAAGGCCAGGGGATGGTCAGGGAGGGAGATGGTTTCTGTATGTGGAGGGATCATGCGACGTCTAGAATGCACTCCCCAATAAGGGGGGACAGAAATGCATCCACACAGGAGTGCTCCTGGCGGCATCGCTCATCACGCCCCCCTGGAAACAGCCCAAGTGCCTGCCATCAGTGGGTGAACAAGGCGGTCTCCCCACCTCCGTGGGCAGCTAAAGTGCTGCCCACGGCAGTGGGGTTGGACCTGGAGGACCTGCTGAGGGAGGGACCAGCGCAGAAGAGGCTGGGCGCCCCCCCACCCCCCGGCTCCATTCACCAGAAGGGCCCAGAAGAGTCAGAAAGCAGACCCGCGGGGCCAGGGGCTGAGCAGGGTGGGGCGGGGTGTGAGTACTCTCCCTCCAAGGCTTCACTGGGGGCCATAAGAAGGCCCTAAAGGTCACTCTGGAGGCGGCATGACCTTGTGAAGGCACTAAACACCACTGAAGTGCGCACGTTAAAAAGGTGACTTTTCACGGTGTATGCACTGTCTCCATCTTTGAAGAGCAGCTCTGAGAGAAAAGGCTAGGAAGGCTGTGTGTACCTGAGACAAGCTGCAGCCAGGGTGGGGTCCCTCTGGGCTGCTGGCTGAGGGCCCTTTCCCTGAGTGCCAGCTCTGTTATTGGCATTTGCCAGCCTAAATAACGTGGGGACACGGCTTCCTGTCCCTTGGCACCTCAGGTCACAGAAGACGGAGGTCCTGGATTTCTACGTGTACGACGACAAGGATGACCTCTTTGTCCGGGAGCCCTTTGTGGCCAAGTTTGCTTTTCCCAGCAAGGGTAGGAGGGAAGGAGGGTCCCTGTCATGTGGGAGTGGGAAAGGGCTCTGGGTGCCTTTCTCTTGGGCACTTGGTTGGCTTGAGGGGGCCAGGAGCAGGTGGGAGCCCTCTTTCCCTGGGCCTCACAGTTATGCCCAGCCTGGTGCTGGTCCCCCTGCACACCACGCCGAAGGCTGTGGAGAAGGAGCTGAACGCCCTGTACGACGTGTTTCTTGATGTCACCCAGCACTGGCAGGACCAGGTAGGGCTGGGCGGCCTGCCTAGGGGGGCTAAGGACAGGCCGGCCAGGTCGCCCAGCCCTACTGCTGTCCCTTGTCCAGGATGTGATCCTGCTTGGGGACTTCAATGCCGACTGTGCTTCGCTGAGCAAGAAGCGCCTGAGCCAGCTGTTGCTGCGGACGCAGGCCGGCTTCCACTGGGCAATCGCCGACGGGGAGGACACCACGGTGCGGGCCAGCACGCACTGCGCCTATGACCGCATCGTGCTCCATGGGGAGCGCTGCCAGGGCCTGCTGCGAGCCGCAGCAGCCTTCAACTTCCCCCAGAGCTTCCAGCTCACTGAGGTGGAGGTACGGGCTGAGGCAGGAATGGGGTCCCAGGGACCGCCCTTGGCCCAGACACTGATGCCTTGTCCCCCTGCCCACCCCTAGGCCCTCAACATCAGTGACCACTACCCCGTGGAGGTAGAGCTGAACCAGGCAGGGCGCAGGGTGCAGCCCCTCAGACTGACCACTCTTGTTGCTATCGCTGCTGCCCCCGCCATTCTTGCCCCACTGCTGGGCTCGGTGGCCTGAACCTGCCTGTCACCTGCTACCCACAGATGCAATGACTCTGCTGCCTCTGGACAAACCCTGGCCTCTCTGGTCCATCCTGCTCTGACTCCTGAGGGGCTTCAACTGCTGCCCTCCTCCAACTGCCTTTCCTTTGGTTCAGCTTGTGCCATCCTTCAGTTGGGCCTGTGCCTGGCATCAGAATGTTAGAGGCAGCTAGGGGCCCTGGGGCTGGAGCCAGACCTTTCTTCTCCTAGGTCAGAAGTGGATAAAAGTAGGCTCTAGGGTTGAAGGAGGGGGAGAGGGCTCAAGTGTTTTTGGCAGAAAGTTTCAGAGCTCAGAAAGGGGAATCACAACGGAGGACTAGATTCTGCTAGATGACAAAAAAGGAAGCAAATGTACACTGAGAACTAAAAGCTAGGCTGGAGGGATGTACCAAATGCATAGTAGGGAGGCCAGAGCATCTTTCATGCACCAGGAGTCAAGATGAGACACAAACTACCTAGTGAACACGGCGAAAGTCCTGCCTGCCTCCCGGTCTGTGTTTGTGCAATCACTGGCGTTTGGAGGCAGAGTCTGGAGGTAGCCGGTTACCATGGCTACAGCCGACCAGAAAAAATCGATAGGAAGCTGTTGTCACTAGGAATAGCTAATGCGAACACATGGCCTGGCCGGGCAGGGATGGGACTACACCGGGCAGCAGCAAAGCTGGCAGTGAACCTGTTTCTTCTGGGTGGGCATCTCAGGACACTCCTCTAGCTCCATTCTCCAAAGAACAGAGCTCAGCAAAAACAGCTGGTGGAACGTCGGTTACTAAGTGTACATTATGTTTACAAGTTACAACCACCTCTACTTTATTTTTTGTTGTTGTTTTACTTATTTTTAATACAAAGAGAATGCTTCTAATTCCCAATTAAATGGCATATATTTAATACAATTTTTGAAACCAACCTCATTGCTGCTATGAATTTTTTCTCCTTTTAGTCTTTTTAAGAGATTTAGTAGTGGTAGTAATAGTATGAATGATAAACTGAATTCTGTCACTAACCTGAGTAAACTTGAAAGCAGATCTAACCCAGTCAAGACTCAGATGAAACCACCAGTCTTGAGTGACACCCGTTACCTTATTCTCAGACCCTAAGCAGATCCAATAACAGATGCTTGGACTTCTGACCTACAAAAACTGCGGGATGACACATTTTTGTGCTTAAGCTACTTACCCAGTGTGTGCCGTTCATAAACAGCAAAGATAATTAACCCTAAATAAGCTGTGGCAGTTGTCACTTTGAAGTTTGTTTCATCTAAATTGTCAAATTTAATGACTTAGAACTGTTCATACATTGTCTTATTATGCTTTTGATGTGCGGAGGACTTTTAATACTTTTCTCACTCTTATGCATATTGTTTATGATTTGTCTATTCTCTTCTCTTTTGATCCTGCAGTTTTATCATTATTTCAAAGAAACAACTTCTGATTTCATCTATTGTTGAGTCTTTTATTGATTTCTCCATTTATTTTGTCACCTAAAATTTGTAAGATATACAGCTGATGTTTTGATGTATATAGTGAAATGCTCACATCTAATTAATATGTACATGATGTATATATTGTTACTAACCATGTATGTATGTGTGTCTGTGTATGTTAAGACTTAATTCGAGGTCTGTCCTTTTAACGTTTTTTAAGTATACAACACAGTATTATCAACTATAGTCACCAGAACCTAGTCATCTTGCAAAACTGAATCTTTGTAACCCTTGACAAATATCACCTTCCTTTTCACCCCTTTCCAATCCCTTAGGAACTATCATTCTTCTCTTTGCTTCATTGAGTTCAGGGGTTTATTTTTTCTTTTGTATTGTAATTATTCTACAATTTAAACAATTTCCTCTGTATAGGTTCCCCATTTCTTAGATATATGTCAACATACCCTGCCCTCCACCAAGTCACCGTCACCAAGTGTTCTTCCCCATTGTCCAGTGGGCTCCGCCACCATGTGCCCCCGCCCGCCCCATTCTCTTTTGGTCACCTCAGTTCTGTTGCACAAATTTCAGGGTTGGTTATGTTTCATCTGTTCCTTTGTCTATTCACATTCCACCTGTGAGTGAGGTCATCTGGTGTCTTATCTCTGTTCTCCTGACTTATTTCACTGAGCATAGTCCCCTCTAGATCCCTCCCTGTTGATTCAAGTATCAGGATTTCACGTCTTCTACGGGCTGTGTAATATCCATTGTGTATGTGTAGTGTTTACCCATCACCTGATGGGGGCTTCTGTATCTTTTGCGTAGATGCCCAGAAGTGGAATGCCGGGCTCATACAGGCAACCTCTACTTTAAAGTAAAGCTCACCTGAAACTTTAGAAATGGCTACAAATGAAGAGACCAGAGCCACAAGCCCCTGGCTTTGTCTTTTCCCATTCAGGCTTCCAGAACTTTTGCTGCTTGCCCCAGGTTACCTAAAGCTACTCTTGCACAGAGTAGCCCTGGCACACAATTGAGGTACCAAACAGCACACCAGGTGTCCCAGACTGAGGGGGGCTGCACAGATGGGCTCAGTGGACTCACTATCGCCAAGCCACCTATCTTAAGTTGCAGGTGTGGACATCCGCCTAAATGGTGAGGGCCCTGGAAGGGTTGGGGAGTGGCTTGGGACCTAAAGGACGGAGGTGGCCTGACACAGAAATGGAAACAGACAAAACTGGATTAACTGATAACCCTATTTCAAGGACCTGTTCAACTCCAGGCTTACCAGTGATTGCCACCCACCTGGGAGCCTTGGAGAAAACCCACATAGCAATTGTGAGCCCAAGTTAGGACTTGCACTAAGGCTGGAACTGCATGGGGATCAACATGGCCTGGGTTGGAGGGACTTGGGGAACCACAGCCTACAATCA
>RJWH01010366.1:0-17103 GCA_004363575.1 Solenodon paradoxus
CTAGACAGAACTACATTTAGCATCGAAATCATTAAAATGTCAAAATACAACATAAAGGCAGAATATAAAAAAGCAATGAGCAAAGCAGGTTACATATAAAAGAGCCCCCAGATGACTGTTGGTGGATTTTTCAACTGAACTTCTGCAGGGCAGAAGGCAATGGCATGATATAGTCAAACTGCCGAGAGAAAAGGACTTTCCGTCAAGGATACGGTGCTCTGTTCATCATCGCTTAGAATTAAAGGACTGATAAAGAGAGTCACTGACAAAATATATGAAGGAACACATCACAGTGCAGCCAGTCTTGCACACAATACCGAGGGGAATTCTATGAAACGAAGATAAACTCCACTTCGAAGCAGCAAGTTGTTAACAACATAAACTATGGGGAGGAAGAGAGCTGGCCCAGGACCGCCTGAGCTTCCCAAACCAAAGGATCTTTTCACAGCAGACCCTCTTGGTGGGAAAAGACCTGCAGTACTCAGCTTAGGTTGGACACTAGCTTTCGATCTTGGCATTGTGCCTATCTTCAATTGCATCATGAAGCACACGTTACCAAATTGATTAACTCTAATATGTCTGTAGAGTAGTTATTTCCAAAAGCAATAAGCTATCAACCATATGTTGCATTCATCACTTTCCTACGTGTCCATTTTTATTAGATATTTCTTAGGGTATTCATTTGAGAGATATTTGGAGCAGAAATTATGTACAACTAACTTAATTTTCACCTTTTATTCTCATTCTCACACTTGTATACAGTGTTATTATCCAGAGTTTTGGTGTGTCAATAGCAACAGACAGCGCATCACATTTGGTACGAATATCACGTTTACCCCATTCACACTCCTTCAGTTTGTCTGTCCTCCACTCCCAATCCAACTGAATGCATAACAGAGGACCAGTGCAGTATAAGTTAAGCAAATGGTCTGGAGTCAAAGCTCTACTCTGCTCCCTATCTTAGTAATAGTAATAGAATTAGAATAGAGTAATAGTAACAGTAATAGAAATTGCGATTCTACATCATTCAAATTTATCTGATTCTCTTCTTTTGCAGCCTGTGATCTTTCACTTTTTAAACCAAATCCTTAGGAACTGCCATTATGTGTGGTTGATAGGACCGTCCAGAGAGGGCAGCTGTAGCCCCAGTCATCACTGTCAACAGCTAAAATGGTACTGGCAGCCTGCACACCACAGCCTCCGATCGGTCCAAAGTGTGGTGTGGTGACTAAGGCGGAACCAGCAACAGCCTTTTTCTGATATTCAGCCCAGAACTGGAGGAATAAGGAGGTGTGATTGTTTGCCTCACTTTTCTTGGTTGTGGTTCCACTGCTTGTTTTTAACCAAGATGATGTAGAATAGGAATTCAGATCTGGTAGTGGGGTATGTCTCTCTGTCACTGCATCAGAATAAGGGAAGGAACCCCAGTAATTATGGAGACTCACGTGACTCCCTTACCTCAAGGTATTTCAATGTTCATGTAGACGAGCATGTCGGTATAATTTAATATCCTCTGTGCTGTCTTCTTGCAGTATTAGCTTTGCATTTTTGTGTTTCATTTTTCTGTAGGTATATCCCTCAGTTCCAAGAACTTGCTGATTTTCTGATGGCTTCTATAAATCCCTCTCTGGCATCCTACGTCTATAGAGAGACAGCATACTGTGGGACTTTATCCTCAGAACTTTACTATGATTTGTATGAAAGTTCAATAGCTCGTCATATTTATCAGGTGTTCCAGTTGAACTTGAAAGTAAAATAAGCCAGACAAAGACAAACAGTGATACATGAACTCACTAGCACGGAATTTTAAAAAAAGAAAGCAAAATCTGGCTCACCCTGGTGGCCTAGCAGGTCAGCCAGCCACAGTCCACATACATGCCAGTGTCCCCAGATCTAGACCTGGGACCTCAGAAACAGCCATTGGTGAGCAACTAAACAAAATAAATGGGTTCTTTCTTCCTCCTCTCTCTGGCTGCCTGATTACCGGCTCACTTGCTTTCCTGTATGCACCATTCCTTTAAGGAAAAATACCCCCAAACAAGCTCATATATAGATAAAATATACTTGTGATTACCGTAGGTAGCAACAGGGTGAAGGCAGTCAAAAAGGTACAAACTCCCAGTGATAAAGAAAAGAATTCCTAGGGTAATAATGTTCAGATGAGGACTACGTGATTGGTTACAATATATTACTGCATATACAATGCGATGATACTGTGTTTTATATGTGAATGATGCTAAGAGAAACAAACGCAAAAGAGCTCTTAAAAATCAGTAAATATGTATGGTGGTGGATGTTAACTGGAGGTATTCAGATTACATTTCAAGATACCTTGCCCCTGATATCAGCAAAGGCAACAACTTGAATGGGATCACCACCCCTTGGCAGCTACCATTGACCTTCCCTGCTGGCTCTGACACGGTGACCTCCGAGATGGCTGAGCCTTCCACTGAGACTTCTTCGGAGGAAAGCCAGAGGACAGAGGAACCTAAAAAGATCGAGCCAAAGACCTCACAGCAAAGGCAGCCAACACCTCTACTACTGCCGCCAGCACCTCACCACCGACAGTTTCACCACCTACTTGCCCAGGGTCCTGAAGAACGTCCACCAAGGCCTGAGCCTCTCGCAGCAGGTGGTGAGCCTCCTGGATTTCCTGGTGAAGGACATGTTCGAGCACCTCGGGGGAGAGACGGCGCACCTAATCTGCTCCAGCAAACCATCCTCCCCAGCCCCCCATCAAGGGAGATCCATAGGGCTGCGTGCCTGCTGCTCCCCGGTGACTTGGGAAGCAAAACTGTGTGCCAGGGCAACAAGGCTGTCCTCCTCTATACCCCTCACGAATGAGCAGTCTCAGGACTGCCTGACCTTGGCAAACCAAAGACTCTTTTCTGAGCACTTCCCACCCCACCGTGCACTGGGGTTTGGATCACAAGCACACTGAAGCCTGCTATTCGTGATCCTATGGGGTGCGCCTGTGCTCACTCCCACTCAACGGTAGAGCCACCAACTGTCAGGCAACAGCTTGTCATTCCTCAGTTGCGAGTATCCTGCACTGCCAATCACCATTGCTAACCATTTTCTAGAAAATGCAAGCACCACTACGTAGCAGGCATGACTGAGTATGTACGATCCAGGCTTGACTCCTACGCAAGTTAAGTTTCCAAGGAATGTCTGTCTGTGATTGGGTGAATGGGAGGACGGATAGAAGATGACACGAGAAATGGTTTTCCTGCACCCGTACTTTTACCTGGCAGAGCGGGGAGTCCTCCTTGAGAAAAGAGGAATGTGAGCTTTGATATTCAGATCCTTCTGAAAATAAGTGGAGGCGAGAGATTGCATGTTGGTGCATCGGTCCAAAAACTAATTGGGCCCGTCCCTCCCTCCTCCCACTTTCTCCCTTTCCTGTGGAATGAAGCATTGTCCTCCTGAGGGTATGTCATTTACTGGAGTCACAAGAATGGAGGGCAGTGCCCCTAACCCTCACCATGCCATGAACATGCTCTGATGGATTTCTGTGAGTTTAGTTCCAAATTAATCCTGCTTATTTCTTTAATAACGAATTGATATCATGGCGGTCAGCAGTCATAAATATACAGGTTTCAAGATAAGTTCCCCAAATAAACAATGGAGGCAAAGTCTGCTGCTGAACAGAAAAAAGAGGGGGAGAGGTGATGGGTCTAAGTTGTCTCCAGAGCCAGTGTCTCAGGGAATTGCAGAATGGCACTAAGGTTCCAAAATTAGCAAAGGAGAATCCACCCCCTGACCATTCCCATTAAGCCTGGGTCACACCAGCCTCCATCAAAGTAGGTTATTCGCATAGAAGCATTTGAATGCCTTTCTGGCCAGTCACCCCAGTAACTCCTTGAGAGCTATCCAGAACAGAGCATAAGGACATATCAATGTGCAAATGTGGATATAAGTCGTACTGGCTGCCTGCAGCAGCAGAGATGATGCTTCTTGAATTGAATTCTTCATCATCGAGACTCTCAC
Source organism: Solenodon paradoxus (assembly GCA_004363575.1). NCBI lineage: Eukaryota > Metazoa > Chordata > Mammalia > Eulipotyphla > Solenodontidae > Solenodon > Solenodon paradoxus. The sequence continues at coordinate 3,991 of RJWH01010366.1, forward strand.
ACTTTGAGACTGCCATGGGGTCCCATGAATACGATATGGAGGTATAGGATACAGAGCTAGCAATCATAGGTCAGAATGCAGTGCCCAGACCTTCAGTCCTGACCCTGAGCACTCCGAGTCTTAGGACCCCGCACAGTGATGCTTTGCCTGACTCCAACAAGCTATGTCCCTAGAGGCGACTGCTTCAGGGCTCCCTTAGCTCTCTCCTCAGTTCCCGCCCTTGATCTTCCAGAGTCCTCATGAGATCAGAAGGAACAGCCTTTCTCTGGCTAGGCCCCAGGGTATTCCAGCTTGACCCCTGCTCAGGTTGCCAGGAATTAGGATTTGGGAAAGCACAGTAAGATAGCAGGGACGCCCGGCCATGCCCATGCCTGCTGAGGAATTCCTCAGTTACCTTCACTCATTTCCTCTGCTCACAAGACCCTGCCTCGTGCAGATTCTGTTTTGCATAGTTGATGATGAGATTCTCCAGTAAGAACTGTCAAGCCTCACTCTGTACCAATGGGCCATGACTTTCAGCCCACTCACCACAGTCACGGATTAATAAAAGTTTCAGCAAAAACCTTCCTGTCATATTCGGCCCGAACAATGAAGGGTGACAAGTTGTATTCTTTTGCCTGTCCTTTGTTTTCCTTAATTGATCTCTTCATGGTGATTTAAAGATATCAGTCCATAACACATAGTAGGACATCCCGCACCACACTACTGCCAGAGGTGAAAGACTGAAAGGCAGAAGTGACAATCTGCCCTGCACTGTTGAACACTTTTACATCTAAGACACAGAGGACAAGGCACAAGTTCTGCGTGGTAGACACTCAACAAATACTTCCTGTGGACACGCACAGTGAAGGCAGATTTTCTGAAACACACACACTAGAGTACCTATTGGACATCGAAGCATTTTGACACTAGGCAAACAGTGGGTGGATCGTATCATGTGGTGAAGGAAGACTGCAAGAAACCTATTTGATTGATTTTCTTCTCTGGAATATTGGGATTTTAGCCATTACTTATGTTTAGAAAATAGAAGAAGAAACATACTACTAGATTAAACTAGATGGTTTATGGTCATTAATGTTCATAACCGGATATGCAGAGGGATCCATTAGCTTTGAGTGCTGGGTGAGGACAATGCAGCTCTTTCATGAATAGAAAATTAATATTTCTACCGCCAAAATTCAGTGTTACCCGAGCTCAATCTAGATTTAGGAGTCAGGTTGTACCTTGGGTTCCACCATGTGATCTTCGTCTCTCAATGTGTGGATTGGACAGTAGAAGGGTGGTCCCTTTTCACTATGGAGACGGCAACACTCCTTTCTGTGTCTTTCCTTTTGCACTGGGCATGTTCCAGGTGGGTTTCTGGTTTGAGGGCATGTTCTGCAAAAGTGGTTGACTTTGACACGATGACAATAGAGGACTATTCATTCTGTTCCTTTCCCTGATGTCACAGTCCTTCTTGGTAGATGCCTAGGTAAGCTGGCTGGAGTGACTGAGAATGTCAGCAATTAAAACTTTGAGCCTAGCTGTTCCTAGCCCCAGTGTCCCATATTCCCTTTTCTATTCCTTCTGTCACCTTTTGGCTATTAGGAACCTTTAAAGGCACTGAGGAATGAAATAGTAATAAGATTTGGTAAGAAAGGCAGAGGCATTCCTATAAGGAGAAACTGCGAAAAGCCTAAGGCAGGTTAATACTTTTCCTGAATTTAACAAAGAGGGGGTGTATAGTGGCTCCCAGGAGTTGCTGGACATGAAGTAGTGGGTTCCCACATGCCACCCACCTCCCAAATCACTGGTAGTCATGAACTGATCTCATTTATAAAAGCTTCAATTTTTAAAAAAGTACTTCTCTACCTTGGTGAAGCATGAATGCATGTAAAATTTTTTTAACGAGTTATAGAAATATTTATTATTTCATTTTATTGTACTTTTTAGAATCTAGTTTTTTTACAATTTCTGCAAATATGTACTCAGTTTCGTTTAATGATAAACCTTTCAAAGTCCTTTCCACAAATCTTTCGGAATAAGAAAATCAGTAAAGAGCTTCTGTAAATCTAAGACTTTAATAATGATCACAAATACTTGGTTTTAATATAACCGACAACTTAAACCACAGCTTTGTTTAATACAGATGGCTTAGTGTCATGCGCCCCACGTTGTATTTCATCCAGTCACAGTTTAAGATTGCCCCTGACATCAACAATGGGCCAGCAGCCACCACTGCCCTTCCCTCCAGGCTCTGACACAGTGGCCTCCAAGATGGCTTATCCTTCCTCTGAGATTTCTGAGGAAGGACTGGGTACAGAGGAGCCCAGAAGAGTGGAGCAGAATACTTCTGAGCAGAAGCGTACAAGGAGCCTCCATCACTGCCACAGTACTGATAGCTATCTACTTTCCCAGGGTTCTGAAGATGGTCTACCAAGGCCTGAGCCTCTCGCAGCAGGCGGTGAGTGTCACAGGCTCCTTGGTGAAAGGATTGTTTCAGTGCATCATGGGTGAGGCAATGTATTCTGCTGACCTCCAGGGAGATCCAGGTATCCATGTGCCTGCTGCTGCCCAGGGACATTGGAAAGCTCACCATGCCATGTCTGAGGCCACCAAGGCCGTCCTCCGCTACACCCACTGCAAATGAGCTGCCTCTTGATTGCCTGACCTTCGCGAACCAAAGGCTCTTTTCAGTCACTTCCTACCCCACTGAAAAGACCTGTAGAACTAAAAAGTTACGTCTATCCCAACTATTGAACCTGTGCCATTCTGGCGAACATTTTTACTTTAAATCACAATTAGCAAACATTATAAACTCTGATATATGTCTATAGTGCAGTCTGTTCCCATGAAACCATGATTTTCTTTAATCATATTGTGTTTCCTAGTTTTCTTTGACAGTGTTTTATTTTTCTAAGTCAGCCTTTATGGGGCTACTTTCATTTTTTTTTTCACTCATTCTATCATTGATGTAGGGTGGAATTTTCCAAAAAGTTATATGCCAACAGGTAATGTGCAAAAGCAGATAAAATAATTCATTTAATTTCTATTAATTCATGTATTACAGAGATATTTAAGTATCTAAAAAAGTAGCAATCTCTTCTTGTAAAAATTAATGTATTTTTCATATGAATTTACAATTTGCTTACCAGGTATAATGAATTTTATATAAAATTTAAAATAATTGGTAAAATATTAAATGTTCTGTCCTAATATTATTCAGTTAGTAGTGACAAATTTTAAACCATAATAGCTTTTTTTCTATTTTTAAATGTGTGACATTTCTTGAAACAAAGCTTTTCTAGAGGTTTACTCATTTGCTGTGCAATCAGATCAACTGAAAATATTCAGACTCATTTTCGGGGCTTAAAGCTTTTTAAAATTTATTTGTCAAATACTCATAGATCCTTTTAAATTATATCACTGATAAAAAGCTATCTTGTCATTTTTCTGATTCTAATAGCAGCTTTTTATCATTAAAGGCAATACTAGAATTTTCTTTGAAAACTATGTGTTCAGAATAACATGTTTCATTTCTAAGCATTTTAAGTAACATAATAGATTTTTTAAATTTCCTTTCAGTAACTTTAGTAGCTGTTGAGATCATTTTTCTCTTGGCTTATTCGAGTAAATTATAATTACAGATTTTCTGATATCAAATTCTCCCTGAATTTATGAAAGGGAACTTATTTGGACGCATTTTCAAGATTTATGTATCCTGATGGTATTCTGTAATTTGTTTGTTGATGTTTAGATCTATCTTCCCATCAAAAATTATCTGGAAACTAAATTTATCTGAGATCTTCCACTACTCTTAATTTTATCAGAATTCACATCTATTTCTTAACCTATTTAAATACAAACCCTTGCAATAATCACTCTACTTCATTCTCCAATTGATTCACCTTCCTTACATAGGAGTTATTGATATAATACTTAATTTTGCTTCTTCTCACAATAAGGGCATCAAGATGCCTTTAGATGTAGAATTTCAATGCCCTACCTGCAGTTTTCTGCTCTACCTACCTATAGAAGGTACAGAACAGCATCACCTTGATCTATTCTGGGGATATAACCATCATGTGCCCTTGAGTTAGTGATGTTCTCCAGCACTGAATAAACTGGTTTGAGAGAATCCAGCCCCCAAATTCAGATTTATTTTCAGAGTCCTGTGAGTTTATGAAAAAAAATGTGGTCAATTAAAGCATCTCTTTTTATTGGCAGTCTACTGGTATTAAGCCCAAATCAACTGATTAGTTCTTTCTTTCCATTTCATTTTTGCATGCTCTAAAAGTTTCTTTATACCTAAGCATGCTATATTTTAATTAGGCTTAACTTGATTTCAAAAAGTTTGCTTTTATTTTTTTCTCACTTTGTTTCACATTTTCATTATATTTTAAAATTAACATACACCTTACTTTATAATCAGTTTAACATATTTTAATGTTCAGTCCTTATTAGAACTGTTTAGGAGTCATTTTTATTTTAATTTCCCTAATTTGCTCCTTCTACATTGAAATCTTCCTGATCACCTAACTTTAATTATTACTTTCTCCTCTCTCACATATTTTTTCTTCATAGAATTCTTTTTTTCACAAATTTGTTTCCTTATTTACTGTATTTTATTTTCACCTAGAATATAAATTTCATGAGAAGAAAGACTTAACTTGTTTGCTGTCATATACCAGTGGTGAGCACTCTGTTTGGCACTTAGTAGATACTCACTATTTGTTGAATAAGTGTGTGAAGATTGATGAGGATTGATTTTCTGGAGTCATAAACTTCAGTGGATTGAGTAATAAGTGAGAGGTGAGGAACGGAGATAAAAATAGAACATTATTCCAAAGAAAAGATATGTTGTTCTATATATAGGAAGAGGAGTATGATAACACAGAAGTTTGAGGAGATCTGAGTATATTATGGGCACTCAATAATAGTGGTAGAATATCAATTAATGGTATTTTTATTACATTACTTTCATCCTTACAATACCTCTACCATACTAATTTTGATTAAATGCCCCTTTTACCACTCTAGTGGATGGATTCCATATTTCTCCACTTAGAATGAAAATTCTTCCATGAATGTAACATTCCATCTCACGTTATCATTATAGGCTATGTAACATTAGGCAATTTGTTTAATCTCTCTTAAATATTCTTTTCAATGATTAACTGAAGTGACCCACAATTACTGTTACAGAATGGAGTGACTTGAACCCTCTCACCAACCCAATTTCTGGCAGTCCTTCAAGAAGACCTAACTGCCATGGGGCCTGTTTATTATTCCTACTTCAGAGAGGCATTAGGCTCTGTCAATTCTATTTGAGAGATGAGCACTTAAATGTTGTTTCTTAATGAAATGTTAATTGTAGATTGATTTGTTTCAAGTATTGGGAGTACAAAGCAACACCAATGGGTAAAATTTCATGTGGACTTACTAGGTGTTATGAGCATTATAGATATTTATTTTTAATCTAACAGACATATAACACTCAAAATACTAGGAATATTTCTAAGCACTTAAAACATGTTAATTCTTTTAATCCTCCTAACAATCCCATGTTACTTATAGGGAGACTAAGCTCAGAAGTTAAGTAAGCAGCTCTATATCACTTAGCTAGTAAGTGAGAGAGCTGGGATTTAGAATAAAGACACCCATCTCTAGATGTTGTGCATCACACTACTACATTATAATGCTCCCCACGTAAGCTTAACAACAATCTATAAAGCAGGTACTATTATCATCCCCCATTTTAATCTGAAAGATTGCTCAAAAAGATTGGATTACTTTCCTAAAGTCACATAGCTAGTAAGTGGTAGACCACATTTGATACCAATTTAATTGACTTCTAAGCTTATAACCATTTTAATGTCAAATAACTATTCAATCATTTCTCTAACATTTCAAGGCTGTTTGCAAAACATGCATATCACCTAAGATCTTACAAGAGTCTAAGACCTTGCAGGAATCTAAGACATTGCAGAAATAGAAAACTGTCAACAGACTCTACTGTTTTTTTACTGTTACGAAATAATTCTCTTGAAGCTGCCCCACTGACACCATCATCCAGAATGCAGACAAAAACAATGGTGTTTGTAATAGTATGCCATCACCAGCACCCTGAGAACTGACCTTTCACCAAAACCATCCAGATCTTAAAGTTCCCTACCTTGGTAATCTCATAAGAACTTGCTATTGCTAAAGAAAATTGCCATTTTCATTTTGAAAATGGCCCACCTGTACATATCTTAATAAATCTTAATTACTCTTTGAAACTTGTTTCCTTTTCTGGGTCAGCAACAAAACAAACCTAACAGTCTGTAAAATTATTTATTTTTAAAAGTTATTTTAATTTAAGCTGCATATGGCTTGCTTTTCTACTCTCTGCCACATGTGTTTTACAAGTTTTTTTTTCTATTTTTCTAAGCCACAATACATTCCTAAACCAAATATATCACAGCCTATTTATATTTTTTTAGCTCACATTGAACTCATAACTTTGGAGGGTGTATCTTTTAGTTATTGCTTTTGTTTAAATTGCTTTAGATTTTCAGAATATTGAATTCTCACTCTATCTGTGTGCATTTCACACCACTTTATCTACCAGAGTTCTAGTCCCTTTATCCACACTATATTAACTCCTTCATTCCACTTTCCCTTCCTCTTTTGCACACCTCTCCAGCCATAGCTTGTGTCCTATTAATTTTGTTGTCATTTTTCTGTTCATTTTGGTTCTTTAATTCCACATATGAATGAAACCTTCCTGTACTTTTCTTTTTCTTTCTGACTTATTTCACTAAGTTTAATCACCTCCAGTTCCATCCAGTTTGTTGCAAAGGGCACAATTTCATCTTTCTAATATCTGCATACAATTCCATTGATCACATATACCACAGCTTACTTATACAGTCATCTGTTAACAGGCAGTCAGGTTGTTTCAATGTCTTGGCTATTGTGAATTGTGCTGCTATAAACATAGGGGTGCGTAATTTTTTCTGATTAGTGGTTTTGTGTTCTTTGGGGATAATCATAGGTGTGCGATTACTGGATCAAATTGTTTAGTTCCATCTCTTTTCATTTTTTTTTTTTGAGAAAATCCATACTGTTTTCCAAAGAGGTTGCATTAATTTACATTCCTACCAATAGTGTAGGAGAGCTCTTTTTTCTCTGCACCGTCTCCAATACTTATTATTTCTAGTATTTTAATATGCCATTCTCACTGTTGTGAGATGATATGTCATTGTGGGTTTTATTTGCATATCTCTAATAGTGAGTGATATAGAACATTGTTTCATGCATTTGTAGGCTATCTGTGAGTCTTCTCTAGAAAGGTGTCCATTCAGCTCCTTTGCGCATTTTTTGAGTGGCTTGTCTGCTTTTTTTGTTTTGAGGTATATGAACTCTTTGTATATTTTGGAAAGCAAGATCTTATTTGATGTTGTGCAAATGTGTTCTCCCTTTCAGTGAACAACCTTTTTCTGTTTTAGCAGTGGTGTCTTTCACTGTACAGATACTTTTTAGTTTGATATAGTTTCAAATAGTTAGCTTTATTTTCATTTCCTTTGCTGCGATATCACTTCCCAAAAGACATTTCTGAGGTTGATGGAGTGTTTTTTGTATATTTTTCTTTCGATATTTTACGGTTTCAGATCTTACATCCAGGTCTTTGATCCATTTTTGAGTGAATTTTGGTGCATGGCACTAATGAGTAATGTAGTTTCATTTTTTTACAAATAGTTTCCAGTTTTCCCAACACCATTTGTTGAATAAACTTTTCCTTTTCCATTTTATGCTTTCGGTTCCTTCGTCATAGATTAACAGCTCATATTGGCATGGTTTTATTTCTGGGCTCTCGGTTTTATTCTATTGGTTTGTTTGTCTGTTTTTGTCCAGTATCATACTGTTTTATGATAATCACTCTGTAGTATAGTTTGAAGACAGGGAGTGTGATACCTCCATTTTTCTTCTTTTTTCCTGAGTGTGACTGGTCTTTTGTGGTTACATAAAACTCTAGTATTGTTTATTCAATGTCCTTGAAAAATGTCTCTGGAATTTTGATAGGAATTACATTAAATCTGTATAATGCCTTGGGTAAAATGACTGTTATAATTATGATAATCCTTCCAATCCATGAGTATCAAATATTTTTCCATCTCCTGTTTCTTCCTTTACTTCTCTTAAAAATGTCTTGCATTTTTCAATGTATAGGCCTTTCACCTTCTTTCTTAAGTTTATTTCCAGGTATTTTATCTCTTTTGTTGTTATCATGAATTTAATTTTTTCCTGATTTCTCTTTCTTCTATTTCACTTTTTGCATATAGAAATATGTTGTTGATTTTTGTGTATTTATTTGTATCCTGCCACTTTGATGTATTCATTTATTGCTTACAGATTTTTGGTGGAGTCTTTAGGACTTTCTAGGTATAATATCATGTCATCCGCAAATGATTGTCTTATTTCACCTTTTCCTATTTGGATTAGTTTTATGTTCTTTTCTTGCCCTGTTACTCTGACTAGTACTCCAGACTATGTTGACTTATAGTGATGAGATTGGACATCCTTGTATTATTCCATATCTCAAGGGGAAAACTTTCAGCTTTTCTTCACTGAGGTTGGCTGTAGGTCTATCATATATGGTTTTTAGTTTGTTAAGTTATCTGCCTTCTACTCCTAATTTAGCAAAATTTTGTCATGAATGGGTGTTGAATCTTATTGAATGCTTTCTCTGTGTCTATTTATCTGAGCATATGATTTTTGTTTTTCCCTTTGTTGATGTGGTATATTGCATTGATTTATTCATATATATTAAACCATCCTTGCATCCCTGGAATAAATCCCACTTGTTCATGATATATAATTTTTTAAATGTGTTGTTAAATTTGGTCTGCCAAGATTTCATTGAGAATTTCTTTATCTATATTCAACAGTGATATCAGTCTGTTGTTCACTTTATTTGTATTAACATTTTGGTATCTGTGTAATGTTAGCTTTATAGGATATACTTAGGAATTTTCTCCCCTCTTCAATTTTGTGGAAGAGTTTACAAAGAATGGCTATTAAATATTCATTAATCTTTGATATAATTTGATAGTGAAGCCATCTAGACCTGAGCTCTTGGTTTTGGGGGGAGGCTTTTGATTACTGCTTCAATTTCTGTGCTTGTGATTGGTCTGATCAAATTATCCATATCTTCTGGGATCAGTTTCAGAAGGATGTAGGCTTCTAGAAATGTGTCCATTTCTTTAAGATTTGCAAATTTGTTGGCATAGAAATAGTCAATGTAATCTTTAATGATCCTTTGTATTTCTGCAGTCTGTAGTGATCTCTTCTCTTCCATTTCTGATTCTTGTTATTAGGGCTTTCTCTCTTTCTTTGCCATGAGTCTAGATAAAAGTCTATCCATTTTTATCTTTTTTAAAGAACCAGCTCTTGTTTTGTTCAACTTTTGGATGGTTTTCTATTTCGTTCAATTATCCTCTATTTTTATTATTTCCTTCTTTCGAGTAATGTTTGTTTTAATTATTCTTTTTCTACCTCCTTCAGGTATGTGGTTATTTGATTTGAGATGTCTCTTGGTTTTTGATGTGCAGTTGTAGCACTATAAACTTTCCTCTTAAAATTGCTATTGCTACATTCTACATGTTCTGGTAACTTGTCTGTTTATTTTTGTTTCTATCAGATAATTTCTAACCTTATCTTTCATTTCCTCATTGACTCAGGAATTATTCAGAAACATGGCATTTAATTTCTACATTCCCTTGTGGTTGGAGAAGCTTTCAATAATTTCAATCCAGTTAAATTTATTAAGATTTATTTTGGATCTCAGGATATGATCTATCCTTGAGAATGTTCCATGTAAAATTGAGAAGAATGTATAATCTTTTTTAATGGGGTAGAAAGTGCTGTATGTGTATATTAGGACCATATGATCTATTATTTCATTTAGGGCCTTTATTTCTTTACTGATTTTTTCCCTTGATAATATAGTGATATAAATGGGTGGTTGAAATCCTCTACTAATATTGTGTTGATTTTAATGTCTCCCTTTGGGTCTGTTATTATTTGTTTTCTATGTTAAAGTGGTCTGGATTTGAGTGCATATATATTGATATAAGTTATTTCTTCCTGATGGATCAACCCCCTGACCATAATGAAATGTCCATCTTTGCCTCAAAATACACTTTTTGAATGCATCACTATTTTTTCATCTGCATACTACTTTAAATCATCTAATGTGCCTACAGTGGCAAGCACACTGTCCTCTGGAATATATTATTCTATACTGTTCTTTTAATTCACAGTGTACTCTTCATCTCCAAAGTTCTGTCCAAATCAATTTTCCTAAAAACCACAAAGGATGTTGGTTTCCTTCCTGGAGTCAGAGGAGAGAAATACATTTAGTGACATTCTTAGACTAGTCACAAATGAGCAGTCAGAACATTATTTCCATTCTGAGGGCTATAGGTGATGTTTTATGGCTAGAAATGGAAAGACAATGCAAGAGAATCATATACAGCAGAGCTAAAGAAAATACTGATTAACTTTTAAAGAATGTTTTGCTTTTATTCCAAAATTATGCTATCCCAGAAGGTATAAAAGTAGTGGAGTGATTTCTATGCTAAAATATATGCTTTAGAACATGAAGTGCCAATTGGGCAAGGGTCTGTTTGAGTTGTCAGGATGACCTTGGATGATGCTGGACAAAAATAAGAAACTTCAACCCACCACAATTATCAGTAAAGGACAAAGAGCACAAAAGCAAGTTATGTATAACTTATGTCAAGGCTAGAAACACCACTAAAAGAAGAAAATGTGTAGGGTGCTTAGCAGTCAAAGAGGTCCTAATTATAACCTACTCACAGACACATGGTTAAAGAAAATAAACCTGATTATGGATAGGATGACCAGAGCTGGGGAGATGGAGTGACTTCCTGTGCTATGTGACAGAAAATGATACAGTTCAAACTTATTAAGTGCTTATTATGTCTATTATGATAGCCATTTTACTTTCATTATCTCATTTAATGTCCACAACTCTACAAAGTAGATGTTATTGTCATTATTATCACTCCCTTCTTGCAGGTGAGAAAACAAGACTCCACAAACTTTCCTAATGGTATATACCTGACAATTACTGAAGCTGGGACTTATACTCAGGTCTATATGACTTCAAGCATGTTAAACCAGGCCACGTCCTGCCCAGTAGGATATTTTTTTTTTGGGGGGGGGGTCAGCGAAATGTTTCCAGTTGTTAACATTTAAATGTAGTTTGACATTAAAAATGTATATTTCTAGTTTCTTTCAAAACACTAGGATGATCTGTCAACATTGGGGTCATAGTCCCCAGAAAATGCTAAGAATGAGTAGAGACCTCTCTCTTCGGATGAGGCATGACCTTTACAATATTTTTATATAGACTTTGTCCACTATACTCATTCAAATTACATGCTTTCCTCTGTAAATATCTAATGTTTTGATCTCTAGCCTATCATGTGCTCACACATCAATTAATTAACTAAAAGAATGAGGGCTATACCATAGGATCTCTATGTTTCAAGCATAAAATTTGGCAGTTGAATTTAACAAGGCCACTTGACTTGGCAGAGACTGAACTGAACATGTTCATTTCAACTGGGGAAGCCATAGAGTGGCCAAGCAGCTAATGGTGAAGAGCAATTTCTTGAAGTAGAAAGTGGAGATAAAATTTCTGTTGGCTAAACAGTTTCTGGAACTATAGGAAACAAAATATCCTAGTTTTTGTTTCTGGGATTGAACATGAACAGGAAGTACCTAAATGTGGTCAGGTTCAACATTCTAGCAATAAAAGGAAGCAAAGAAATTTATTCACAGATACTCTGATACATACATTAGAAAAGGAAATTATTTAAGATTACAGGCATTATTTAAGGCAAAAATGAAAGAAATATTTTCTTTAAAAGAAGCTTAAGAAATATTTTAAATATTTTGCCAGAGGTTCAGGTTGTAAAGGAGAAATGCACAGCAAGGATTTAACTAAAAATAAGAAAAATGAAACACAAATTCTCAAATTTAACAGTTTCTGATTAATCAACACAATGAAAGATGTTATCTTTATGATAGTGGTGGCTAGGATGTGAGGAGAGGTTTACGGACACTCATATTCACAATTGCAAATAGCCAATGAAAGAATAAGTAATTTCCATAGGATGGCTGGCACATGTCAACTGAAAGTGAGAGTGATGAGAAATGGGGAGAATTATGGGAGCTTATTGAATGATATCAACCTGTGGGCTCTTCTTGTGTTATATCAAAGAATATTTCATCTTTGTTCTTTATGATTCCTTCTTTGGTTATACAAGGCATGTGCTCTTAAAAATTAAAGCCTCGAATATATTACAGAATGACAAAAATACCTATGATCTCACCTACAGGCAATCACTTTTAGTATTTTATCACACATCCTTCCAGTTGTTTTAACATGAATCTTTGCTTCTCTACTTGAGATCTGACTGTATATTTTGTTTTAGAGACCTAATTTTAAATTTAATATTAATTATTTGACATTTCCTCATAGCATTAAAACATTGAAGATTTCATTATTAAAGAGAAGAGTAAATTCCATCCTCCTATTATTGCTCCTCTGATCATGGGATATATCCAAGACAGTGAAGTCTCAAGGAATAAATGAATCCAAAACTCCAAGGGGTGCCTCTAGGTGGAGACTTATCTCTTTGCTAGAGGATCTGAAGGAAAAGCTCATCAGCCATAAAGACTGGTAGCTGCTGGACAGATTCTAGTCAGGCTTTTGGTTTGGGACCTCCTCAAAGGATGCTGATTTGTAGGCTAACTGACATGAATATCAAAGTAGGATACCCAAGAAAAGTACACACTGTCCTTAATACATAAACAATCTTAAAAGGTTTTCTCTTTGATACATAAAACCTAAGAGACAACAGTTTTTCCTTGACAATCAGAAAGATTAAGTCTTTTAAATCTATCTACATTTTGGGAGTTTATCAGCCTCCCTACTAGCAGAGGTATCCAACCACGACAGTCTGTTGAGAGAGAGGCTTCTGACTTGGAAAGCAATAAGGTATCACTATATAATGAAAACTACGGTTATTAGAAAATAGAGGCACTCATGTTAAT
>RJWH01010367.1:0-17101 GCA_004363575.1 Solenodon paradoxus
GGAGGGGTGGGGGAAATGGAAGAAGGGAATTAACTTTAAGTGAAGGGAGAATAAGGAGAGTGGAATATTAGCAAACATACTGTGCTATATGTAAATGTAAAAATACTATTATATATACCTCAAAACAAGGTAATGTTGTAATGCAATATCCCTTTAATAATAATAAAAAAATAAAATTAAAGAAAAGAAAGGACCAAACTGTTTTTCAAAGTAATTGTTCCATTTTACATTCCCAACAGCCATTCTTCCACATTCTCACCCAAACTTACCGTGGTCATGCTTTTCAAATTGGCATTCTAATTCAGTGTATAAGCACTTCTTATTTAATTTGTTTCTGCAATGATAATGAGTTGCAGCATTTTTCATGAGCTCATTTGCCATTTATTTATTTTCTTTGATGAAGACTCTGCTCTAGTTTCACCATACATACTATTTGTTTTCATATTTCCTGACCTTCTTGTCCTGTATTTAATAAACCAGAGCTCTCTGTAATACGGTGCAAAGGGGACAGTTGAGTTGCCCCAGGCCAAGTCTGTGGAGGGGGTCCAAAAACTTGGTCTCATTTTTGTCTCCAGGCAATATGGTCAGCCTACTCTGCTCAAAAATTATTTCTATTTTTTAATGAGTTGCTTGAATTTTATTATGGAATTTTTACCTGTAACCCTATATTTATATATTCTAGATATGTCTATTGTCAGAAAAATAATTCACTAGTATTCTCTCTCAATTTGTAATTTGTCTTCATTGTCTTAACAGTATTTTTTAATAGTAGAAAAACTTCACTCTGATGAAGCCCAATTTATCAATTTATTCATGTGTATAGGATGCTTTTGGTACCATATCTAAGAAATACTTTTCTAACCCAAGATCACAAAAAGCTTAAAAAATGTGTATATGTGTGTTTGTATGTTTGTGTATGAATTTGTGTGTTTCTATAAATTATAGACTTTTCAGATTTACATTTAAGTCTGATTTATTTTTAGTTGAATTTTTATGAGTATCCAAAGCTTTTATATACAGACTGAGTATCTATTACTTTAAAGCCTATTCTTTCTCTTTGTTACTGCCTTTAGGACTTGATAAACAATCAATTGTCAGTGAATGCTTTTGTAGAGGGTTAGTTTTATAATTTAATATTCATTAAGGTAACTTTCATTAACAAAATAATGTGAACCCATGTGTGCAGGTGCACTATTCATCCAATATATGACAACAAACTTGCCCACCACAAAATTACCAAAGGTCTTTCACCAATGTCTACTGGACCCCACCACACCTTGATCCCGTCCCAACCTCTTTCACTGCTGGTGATCTCAGTATCAATATCCAATAGCTGGTTTTTGTTTTGTGTATTCCACATATTTGTTTTGTTTATATTTTTTATATTTCCCATATATGCTTTGTTTATATCCCACATATTAGTGGGAGCATCTAATGTTTATCTTTCTCCTTCTGACTTATTTCACTTAGCATAATCCCCTCTACTTCTATCCAAATGACAGGATTTCATTATTTTAGGGCTGTGCAGTATTCCAGTGTGTGCATACACAGATATGTGTGTGTGTATTTGTGTATCACATCTTCTTAATCCATTCATCTGACATGGGTGCTTAAGTAGTTTCCATTTCTTTACTATTGTAAATAATTCTATAATATGGGGGTACACATATCTCTGAGAATGAAGAACGGCATTCTCTTTGCAGGGAAACAGACAACTATCTGCACAGGTGCTGCCAACTTGGGTTTTATTCCCTGGCAGCCCTGGAAAGGCAACTCTAAGCATCAACTATTAGGTACAAGCACCTGAAAGGCAGAAGGGACAGGCATTTCCCCCTGGGGCTTTCCTGCAGTGGCATTCTCCAGTGCCAGTACAGCATGGAAGCAGCATCTTGGTTTACAGGAAGGGTAACCCACTTTCTACCCTGTGCGTAGGTTTTTGTTTCCCATTTCTTAGGTATGGTGGCACACACTGGGAGGGAAAACCCTTCAGCTCCAGGGGAGTGTCTGCATTACTGTTGCCCTGGGTTTCATAACAGGGTGGCATGACACCAAGACAGACCATCCTCTCCTATGGTTTATGTAGGTGTTTGTTCTCTTTGTTGAGGTGCTAGCCCCAGCACCTTTTTTGAAGGTTATATGTTTTGATTTTTACTGTGTGGAGGAGTCAAGTTTGAAATCTTAACAGTCTGCCATCTTGGAACCAGATTAGAGAGTTTTTCTTAAAGAAAGAATCTGTTTATATTACATCCTTTTAATTTTTTTTGCTATCTTCTCATTGCTCTTAATACAAAATTTCAAATATTTAACCAGACCATACGTAATCTACCTTTTCTCTATTTCTCTGATTTCATCTCATACAACATTTACATATGCTTTCTCAACTCAGATTACACCGCCCTTTATTCAGAGCTCCTCAAATTTTTGAAAGTCCTTCCTTCCTTTGCATATTCCATTCCCTGTAACCGAAATGCTGGTTAATCCTTCTTCCCATTAATTTAGTCACACCACACTTCAGGAAGAAGTCCTAGAACTCTTAGGCAATTGTGTTCAAGTACCCCATTCACCCACTTTGTAACATATTTTAAAAGTACTCAGTATTTCTCCTTTGAAAGATTTCTTACAAATACAATCAATATTAATGTACATTTAGTTGCTTAATATTTATTTTTCTCCCTAGATTGTAAGTTTGTTTCCAGAGAGCAGGGGTCACATTGTTGTTTTTTATCATTGAAACCTTGAACTTCAGCCTAATGTGGCACATGGTTAGTGCTCAATAAATAAATAATGAATGGATTTTATTCTACAGATCAAATTTCTATTTCAAAATTGGAAGTTTGGTTTTTGGGATTTGCAAAAAACCCTGTGGTTTCAGCATGCTTAGGAATATAATAAACCTTTCCTTACCTGCAAAGTAGAGAATCTGTCCAATTAATATATTGAATGAAAGTTTACTTATTACTGATTGTCAGTTATTGTGCTCAGTATTAGTATTAATTGATTAATATGACAATATGGACTCTGCCTTTGATAAGGTCATTCACAGTGTAGGAAGGAGAATGAAATATCATTTGAGTAGGGTTGGAAATGAGGAGTGGGGCATATGACTCAGTTCTTCCCTCTGCTGATGGATTTTGTGAATGTTTGCTATTTCTTCCACTTAGAGGGTTATAAGTGACTTTTTTCAACTCATCTCTTCCTGTCTTTCAGTGTTGGAGCCCCCATATCATCTTATTCTTTCTCACAGTTCTATCCCTGATAGAGGGTTATCCAGGCTGTCTTCGACACAATAAGATAGCATTCTTTCTAAACAGATAACTCTGATAGCACCATTCCTCTGTTCTATAACCTTCAATTGTCTATGTCAGTGGTTTCAAACTGAAATGTATTCTTAAGTAGCAAAAGTGAAAGGATAACCTGGTATTAAAAAGACAAAAGAATATGGTGGTGGTAGTTGTGGTCTACTAGAGAGCAAGTACCCCATTTAAAGGTGGCAGTCACCACTGTACAACTGTTTGTTGTCAGGCATGAATGTGGCCTCATTGTTCCATTTTTTTTTTCACAGCAGCATTCCAGATTTTAATGTGAAATCTTCTGAACTCTTTAAAATGTTGTCAACTAATTCAACTATTTTAAAAATCTCTTGCAGGCCAATTCTTTTTGGGCCAAAAAGTGTGTATGTGGACAAGAATTAGTTTGTGAACTGCCAATCTGCAACTTATGACCTGCAGGTCTAAGTCCAAGTTCCATAGCTTAGCCTTTACAGTCTATCATTTTTTTTGCCTTAAGTTATTTTGGCAGATCCTTCTCTCATCTTTCTCTCCTGCCACGCTTTCCTCTCTTCAGTCACATCAGACTTCTATATTCCTTCTGAACATATCCTACACTCTCAGGCTTGTTTACTTTGGATCATGCTGTTTACTTAAACTGAAACATTATTTCCTCCTTTTCTTAATGACCAAATTCAACATATTTTTCAAAACAAACTCAACTATTGGGAAGTGGTTTTTGATCTGTTGAATGTAATTAATTTATATAGCACTTTATTTCTATGTCTTAAATCACTGAACATAACTGGATATGTTACATTTATCTTATAGAAAATATCCCTCCTCTAACAGACAGTATCCCCCACTTGTTCATTGTCTTTTTTTCATTTTTCATTTGTTCAAAAACCCTGTGCAATTTCTACTGTATGCCAGGAGCTAGAACAAAGGGATATAAATGTTCTAGTTAATCTAATCATAGGTATAAAATGTTAAATGTGAGAAGATTACAAAAAAAGTAGGAGAGAGGTTTGTCCACGATTATTATATTTGACCATTAACAGCAATTCACTAGAAATACACTGTGAAATCACAATACACTGATCATTACTTTTGTATAAGGAACCAGATAAGTAAGGACTATATTGTAAGAGGGGAAACTGAGGGTCAGCAATGTTAACAGATGTTTTCAGGCTCAGCTGTCTGATAAGATGTAGGATCAGTACTATGAACTTAGATATTCTATCACAAAACAATGAAATTCTTATTGCTATGCCTCAGTTGCTTGTCTGTTGCTCTATGAGATGCCTTGTACATCCATAACATTAGAAGAGTCAGGGGGAGTATCGGATCTATGGTAGAGTAAGTAATTTCATAACAGGTTTTACAGTTACCTTTGATGAACAATATTAATTTTGTGCTATTCATCTCTGGATAATCTCCCAATTTGGGCTTCCTTTTACTTTTTTTGTAAAGTAGAGATAATAGTTTCCTTCTTGACAATTTATTTTTTAAAAAGACAAAATTGAAGTGTATAGTAAAGATAATAAAGTTTATCATAATTGATTTTCTACTTTGATCTATTTTTATATTATTTTTAATCCTTACAAAATCTCTCCAAGGAAATTATTATTGTTTGTTTTTATTCCCATTTTAAAGATGGCAATACTGAGACAAAGGTAAAACTTGAAACCTGCTCTGTTCGACACTAAACAAAATGTCATATTGTCTCTCAAGCTTTGGGCAACAGTTAATTACCGGTATCATCTGTATAGCATTATTTACTTTTCAAAATGCCTAAAGATATTTGACCCCAGTTCAGATGTCAGCAAAATGTTTCAGATTCTAAGTTTAAAGCTCACATTTAAAGGTTTCAAAACATGGAACCAGAGATCAATAGTTGGAAATCATTTCAACAAGTCCCCTCTTATTTCCCACTCACATCTTATTATTCCTCTGCAAAAAGTCCCTATCCTGTTCTATTCTAGAAATATTCTTGGCAACATCTATGTTATTTTTTTAATAAAAAATGATTTCACAGCTTTACAGACACTAGCTCTGTGGTGTCTCTTCAGCTTTGGGTCCTCACAGAAATGAATTTTGCATAGGAAGATATGATTCACAAACAAATATTTGCTCAGTTAATTTGAAGAGCATTTTTGGAGTTATGATTAGTTCTATTACATGGAAGAAGATCTTGAACCTCTAAAACCCCAAGATAATTCTTATATTTAGATGCAGACAAATACAGTTCCAGTATCTCATTTGTTAGAATTATTCTCAACAAATTATTCTCTGTCCTCAGAGACTCACATTATTTTCAGCTAACAGAAACTTCGTTTAAGGTTGGACTACTCTATTTTGAAACTGGAGCATATTTTGGGGATTCCAGTTTCCTGACAGTTGATTCTTGAATGGATAACAGTGAAGTAACAAGAAAGTAGAATGAGGATATGTTATAGTTGGAGTCCTACAGTTCTTTACTACTTCCTTTCTCTATTCATCTCCCTCTCAGAGTAGTATGATATATCTTACCAGTCACTGAGAACATGCTCACACCCCTGAAGTTCCACTCTTACCCTAGGCAGCTAACACCTTGCAATATCATAAATCAATCTGTGAGCATAAAAACTTTCTTTAATTTACAGCTGAGTTGAAATATAAATCAATGAAAATAAGGGGCATCATTATCTCTTACCTTGAAAAGTAGAGAGCTAATAGTAGGAATTCTTGTACTTCATCTATTGAATCATATGTCATGTTCTGATATTTGTCAGTTGGAAATCTGTTACTGTATTTATATAGGTGATTCAAGTTTGTGTATACTGAAATTGTGGATTATTATGATGAAAGCCACAGAGAAAAGCAAACAGTATTTTCCAACAGACCAAAACTGATTACATTCTCATAGAACTGTGAATGATATCAGTTTTGGTTTTTTGCCCTCTTGATTCAGCTTATACTTGGGACTAAAGCGTATTCATATACAATGATCAACTATTAACTTACCAGAAATAACCCCTTGATCTCCTATCCAACATTCACATTTCTTAATCACCTGCTTTCTGGTCAAAATGCAATTGCATGTGCTATAGCATTATCTGGAAAATTTGCCTGTAAAGTTGTTATAAGCATTACCTATTACAGATAGAAAACCCTGACAGGGATACGGACACAGAAGCAATCCAGTATTAAAAGAGCATTTGGATTGGGTGATCAGGTTGAAAGAAAAGGGGCTCATCTAGTAAGAACTAGTTTATGATTATATTTTCACCAAAGTTTATGAAATAGAGAATAGTAACAGTAATGTTTGCCTTTAATACAAAGAATACTTACTCTGTGCTTTGCCATTCTTCTGACTGCTTTATGTAAATTGACTCATTCAATCATCACAGCAATCCTATGATAAAAGCACTATTATCTTTATTTTACAGATGAGGAAAGAGAAGCTCAGATAAATACAACAACTTGTTCAAGGTAATAGAGTTAGTGATAAAGTCAAGTTTGTATCTCCTGAATTCAGCTGTATAGACTATGCCATCCTGACTACTAAATGAAATTACATATCGTCTATGTAGTCCTTTTCTCAACGACAAAATGTCAGAAGCTCTTAATAAGTAAGTCACCTTTTCTCAGAACCTATGCTAGGCATGCCTTCAGAAAGTTTACAATCACAGAAAACAACCAAGCCCATCAAGTCTATCAATTTCAACATTAGTAGAATTAACTTTTATTTTGCAAAAAAAAATCATGACAATTAGGACATGGTAAGAATTTTAGAGTTTTCAAAGTCTTTTTACTCCGTGTAATCCTAGCAATAAATCCGATTTCATCTAGGACATTCTTTTCATTTTCATTTCACAGATGAGAAAATTGAATCTCAGAGAATTTAAGTTGCTTACTGAAATCTACATAGTTTGAAAGTTATTGAGACATGATTCAAATGTGTTCTGACTCTATAGTTTGTGTTCTTTTAAATGTTGTGTGCTCTACTGTATGAAATGAGTGTCTCAACTACCATGGAATCAGAAATGACTATGCTCAAATGCTTTAGCAGTGATACTAGGCTTATAGGTTCTGTCACTCAGGTGGTGAGAAGAAACATTTTGCCCTTTTAAAAATGCCATCTGCATCAGTAAGACTTACTAGTACAAGGCGACGTTCCCCTGTAGTGAGCTGCAGCAACAGAATGAATAATCCATAATCATAACACCTTAATATGTGTTCTATTTCTGATATTTACCCTTGATAAGTTTTTGCCTTGCTTTGTGCCTCAGTTTCTACAAGTCCCTTAACGATGGAAATAGCACATAGATTAAAAATTCTGTCATTAAAAATGATTATGATCAAGTGATAACATAAATAAAAGAATAAAATACTTTACTATACAAAGTTTCAGAATACCTCCAGCAGCTGGACTTTCATATTGATATTTGATATTTTCAGGTTCCCGGTCAGGATACTGTGAGAATATGTTCTATAGTACCTAGTAACTCATGAATTTTAGCCCTTCTTGAGATGAAATGGAAAGACAGCTACTAATAATTTTATTAGCACAGTAAATTACACAAGAAAGTTTCAGTGTGCATTACCAGGTCTGATTCTCACAACTTCCAATATGGCATATCAGACAAAAACTATCATTCTATCAGTCAGTCTGAGACTCAGTGGAATTTAGTATTACAACTACATGGTTAAAACATATAAAACAGCCCTGACCTGTACACTCTCCAAATACAAGAGTATTATTTGCTTTGTTCATTGCTCTGCCTTCATCCGTTATAACTGAATATGATATTTAAGAGGAACTCAATTAGAATTAATTGAATGAATTTTATTTACCTGGGTTCACATATTCTCTGATCCTCAAATGTATGCTTTATAGTGCTGTGGAACGAAAAAGAACTGGTATTTAAAGAATGCTCCAAAACCTATATTTAAAAAAAAATTATTGGCATGATAATTCTGCAAAGTAGGCATTATTATTTGTCTATGAACCTCAGTTAGGTATAAATTCCCTCAGTTAGGAAGTGACAGAGATAACATTTGAACCCAGAGTTTTATTTCACAGCCTTTAAAGTCATCTCTATATAGAATTGTAACATCAGGTCTCATTTTCCTGAGTCAGAGTGAGAATATGAGTCCATAAGTCCATACATGTCACCAAAGTGATCAAAGTGTTGGACATAGTGAAAGATGATCAGTAATGTGCCTGACTCATTGTGTCAAACATCATTTTTCTCAATAAAAATTTACTTTCTCTAAAGCCCATTTCCTCCAAGAAGCTCATTTTAAATGTGAGACACTAACAATGCATTAAGTCACCCAAATGCTTCCAGGTCCACCACAACTCGCTATGCTGTTGTCCTCCTCAGAAGACTTGAGATACATTTTCCATTCACTTGGTACTTAACATAGCATGACTGATATAATTAATGTTTGTGTAAGAAGTTGTTTTCCAATAAGTGTTTGTTGCTCATATTGCTCCAAAAACGTGTCACTATTTCTCACAGACATATAAAAATGAAATTTATTTTAATTCAAAATTGAAATGTTGAGTACTTGATTCAAGGGAGATATAACATAGAAAACTCTGGATGTAGAATAATAAGCCTGAGTTGGATCTATTCATCAGTTATTTTTCTACTGTGTGAACTTGATTCAATCCCTTTTATCTCACATTTTTTTCAGTTTCCTCATCTATAAAAGAAAGCTAGAAATACTTTCCCTGTACAGTATCTGACATGCAGTGGATCTTCAGCAACTACATTATGGAATAAGGATTCAATATTTATTTCACAAAGTGAGTATGGATGTCAAATAGGATATTGGGCTTTGCCAAATATTTCTGTAAAGAAAATAAGGATCATAATTACACAGATGAAAATGTGTGGCATAGAAACTTACCAAACAAATTCCTGACAAACTCCTCCAGGTAGAGGAAACAAACACACACAAAAAATAACCAGAAAAAATTCTAAATGGGACAGAGTAGTATAAAAAAACTTAATAGAACTGTGGTATATAAGTACAGTGGGCTAGAAAGAAGGTCTAAGCAGAAAAGTTGAGGGATTGCTGAGGATGGTGCAGATGGGGTATAGCGAATGAAGAGGGCAACCTGGCTAAAGAAAAAAATGTGTAAAGGAGAGCTGAGGGGAAATGTTGACTGAATATAACAGGGATGGATTATGAAAAGTCTTATAGTAGTTTGGACAGAAAGATGTAGACTTGATAAAGGAAACAATAGAAAGTTAGTATATAGTTGAGTTATGAATTGATACGGTGTAGGGTGTCTCTAGAAAATATGTTAAAATATGGAGAGTCAGGAAAACTGAAATAAATGATACCATTAGACAAATCTTGAATTGGTCCAGAACTAAAGGCTTTTTATTTCTATCACATTATACTCTATTTTAATGGCTGAATTTGTGGTCTCAAGCAAAAGAATCTTAGTTGTCAAAAGTTTGAGGTATTGGGCTTATTCCTGCAATAGGTAATTTAAGATACAGATAAGGACCATTACCACCCACCAACTTACAGGGACTCCTATCGGTGGTTTTTTGATCCTCCATTTACCACAAATGAAATGCTACTATCTCCACCAGTAGCTTCCAGAATCCTGAAGTCATTGCATCTCACTAATTGTAACCTATAGGGATATTAAAGTGAGTGCCTGTGTTTCTGACATCCTATAGCTCCCTCGTCTTCAAAATGGAGCATTGCAATATAGTGGAAAGAAAAGCCATTTTGTAATCAAGTAAACCTGAGCTCATATTCAGATCCCTGGTGTCTAGTTGCACAACTTTTGATAAGTTATTTAAGCACTTTTAATTCCATCTGTAAAGATGAGAAAGATAATACCTTTCTTCAACATAATAATTATGTACCTAATATGCACATGGCCCCATGCTAAATGCTGAGAGATACATTGGGGAGTATATTAGGATAAAATGACTGATATATAAAACCGACCCCTAAACTTTCTGTGGCTTAACGTAAAATTTTTATCTTACTCACATAAGAGCCCAATACGAATATTCCTGCTCAGCAGATAGAATTTCTCCACACAGTGTTTCAGGGATCCAAATGTTATCCTAGTCTGTGGTTCACAACTTTGAATACCCATTATCTTCTAAAGAGCTTAAAAAGTGCTTGTGCTCCAAATTCTCTCCAACATTTGTCCTTTCTAGACTTTTTGATGTAGGCTGTTCTCACTGGTGTGAAGTGGTATCACATGGTGGTTTTTATTTGCATTTATCTAATGATTTGTGATGAAGATAATTTTTTCAGGTCTCTGTAAGCCATCTGTGTATCTTCTTTAGATAGTTGTTTATTCAGTTCTTCTGCCTATTTATTGAGTGGGTCATTTCCTTTTGTGTTACAGAGGCATATGAGTTCTTTATATATTTTGGATGTTAAGCTTCTGTCTGATGAATGTTGTATGCGTCTATATTCACAGAAGTCAAGACATAGAAACAATTTGTCCATCAACTGATGACAGGATAAAGAAGCTGTGGTATATGCATCTCAACTGAATTCTACGCAGCTGACAAACAAAGATGAGACCGTCCCCTTTGCAACAATCTGGATGGAATCAGAAGGGATCATGTTAAGCTAAATAAGTCAGAAAGAAAAGAAGTACAGGATGGTTGCACTCATATGTAGTATATAATGAAACAAAATAAATAAACAGACAAATGCCACCAAATTTCACAGGACACAAGAAAGTGACTACCAGTGTTTTGTGGGGTAGGGGAAGGGAAAGAAAGAGGGAACAAGGTGGTGATAAAAGGCACAATACCTTTGGTGGTGGGTGTGCTGTGAAATATTCACAGACTGAGAGCAATTTCAATATCCTAGCATGCATATAGCAATGTAAACAAAATAAATAAAATTATTACCTTAAAAAAGTACTTATGCTTGGATATCCACATACGGTGACTTAATTGGCCTGGCATACAGTAGCATTTTTTCAAGTTCATGGGTGACTCTAAAATGCAGTCAAATATGAGAACCAATGTTTTAAGACTTCAGAAGTCTCTGCACCCAAGCAGGAGAGGTCCAAGGAGAGGACAAAGAAGTTACACCTGCTTTATAAATGCTGTGACTTGAAAACAACATATATCACTTCTCTTTATATTTCAATGGTAAGAACTGGCCATATATTTCCTCTCCCCCTTCCGAGATGTTAGGAGGGTTAATACTAAAGTCTCTGGCTGGGAAGCCACTTCTCAGCAACAAATTTATATTAGAGAATTATTATTAAATACACATGTTCATTCATGTAGCATTGCAATTATGATAAGAAAAACAAAGAAAGGTACCAGTGCCCTGAGTGTGTAACAGAGACCTGATATAGATAGAAGAGTCAGGGAAGATTACCTTGATAAAGTGATCACTGAACTGAGATCTGAAGCACTGGTAGAACTATGCAAAGATATGTGGGAAGAACTGTCCAAATAGAATGGCATATACAAAGTCCCTGAGGTTCACTAGAGCATGGCTGTTGTAAGAATCAGTTAAGATTATTTATGTAAGATAAGATTATAACAATAGTAAATGGTATCATTTAAATGTTTCATTATTATTTATTTTCACACTTGGTTCTGGAATGTTGTCACTCATTTCTCTGGACTCAGCCAAACCTGTTATGTCCAAACTTAGGAGAATAAATGAACCAGGGTAATAGAAATTTGGAAATAGTGATAAAGGACTCTGAAATCAACCTAGGCTCTGCTTTCACATTAAATAAGATATATGAAAATTTAATACACACTGACACATTTTACTCGCCATCATTTTCAGACGTTAAGTTTTTGCTCTTTGTTGCCAGGAAGCTAAGAAGACACCTTTTTTCTTTTATCTCCCTGACTTATATCATTGTCGTTTTGGTTTAAAAGCAAAATCCAAGAAAACTCCCACCTTTTTAGAATGGAAAATATCAGAGAGAAGGTTTTGTGGAGTATGAAAACTGCAATTAAATTAATATGCATCCTGTGGAATTTAATTTATAGTACTTACTTTGTGGAATCTTATATGGGCTTTTATGTGCTACTGGAGCTAGGAAAATTTAAGGAAACTAAACTTTAAATGCTACTGTTTCATATTTAGATATGAGATAAAGTTTCCATTTTGAGCGAAGAATTGTAAAGTTTCTCTTAGATACTTTTCCCAGTATTCATTTATCACAAGGACTTGGAATTATTTTTCTTCTGTACCTAAGGACTTTGAATTTTCTGCCATAACCTTTATACACTTCTAGGAGACAGAATATTATGAATAATGTAATCATAGAGAATTGAATTGTCAGATGAGAGAGAGATTGATACACTTTTAGGAGATCAATTGAACCAATATATAACTTGGAACGATGAGGCACAGAGATAGGAAAAGATGACTGCAGTAAGTCAATAACACAAGATGAACCGGATTTTCAAGTCTTGTCTTTCTCCCCCACTCCTTACTCTCAATGGCTACTCCTATTGCACCACTCCACAATTAAACTCTTCCAGTGCCAGAATAACTAGAGTGGTCTATTTTGAATTTCCTGTTTCAACTAGTTTATCCTCAGAGCCTTTCAATCATGACTATGTGGAGTACTGGGAATATAAAAAAAAAGTGTCTTCTTTGTTTTCAAACAACTCAAGTCAAATGGGGAACGCTAATAGAAGAAGAAACATTATAGCACTGTGTATGAAAACTGATAAGGCATGAATGGGATGCTATTAGAAGACAAGGGAGGAAGAGAATAACTACAGGTCAGGGAAGACTTCTCAGAGAAAATGATAATTTACCTTACTTTCAAATAATCATAACTAATTTCTCAGAGAAAGGAAGGAGAGAGGGACAAATTAGCAAAAAGGAATAGCACAAGTTTTAAGTGAGTGGAGAATAGTGAATTTAGTTGTGTCTAGAACAGTGAGTTTAAAATTTGTTTAGGTTAGAGCGGCTAGAAGAGAACCAAACCAATGAATTCTAGCTTTAATCTTTAAGCTTCTGGGAAAACATTGAACATTTTAAAGTAAAGCTGTGATAGAGATTTTTTTATTCATTCATATATTCACTGCTCTCTGAGTGATCTTTCCCCTGACAGATCTTTGCTAAAAACTCCCACTGGCTCCCCGTTGTCTTTGTAATATAAGTTAAGTTCCTTAAAGGGGCATGCATGATGCCCATGAGTACTTCCTAATCCACCTGTCTCTCCACTTTCATTTCTCACTACTCCAACATTTGTACTTTAAATTTTAATTATTCTGACTGTTCAGTTTCCCAAGCAAAGGGTAGTTAGACATGCCTGTGTTTTAGCTGTTCATTTTTTAGCATTAATTTCTCACTTATTTCCTCTAACTCTTTTGAATCCTACCTAGTGAATCCTCCTACAGGAAGTCTTCCCCGATGCCCCAGGGTGGGTTGCACGCTCTTCTTCAGAATTTATAAGACACGAAGTTCTCATCTCTTGCTTACCATTAATCACATTCTATTAAAATCATTTGTTTACTCTTCTGAAATTTTAAACAGGCTTTGAACTCTAAAGGGCAGGGACTAGGTTTCATTTCACTTGGACCCTTAGTTCTTAGAACTGGCCTGGCACACAGTGATTGGCTCCATAAAAGCATGTTGAACTGGACTGAGTGTTCAATCAGAAGACCTTTGGTAGCCTAACTAGGTTCTCAAGACTCTGAAATCAGTTCAGGCCTCCAATGCCCCACAGCCAAGTCAATATAGGACCTCAAGCTATGCCTGAGGGGTTTCTGAAATCAGATAATTTTAAGAGTCAACTTGTTTTGGTTAAAGTAAGGCTGACAGCTGTATTTCAACCATTGGCAGGCAGCCAAACATAGCTAAAAGCCAAAGAAATGTCCTCCCTCCCTCACCTATGCTTCCTGACACAAATGTTGAGGTGGCCTGATTTAGCCTGTCTAAAGTACACTCAGGAGGCAGGTCAGGGAGGCAGGTCCAGCCAAAGAGTTGACTGGAGCTGTTCCCAATTGCAGGCTTGGGGTTAGGCTGAAGTGACAAGCCAAGACCAAGTTGATCTACTCTTCTGCAGCTCCCTGCTGCTGGGGTGCTACTACAAAGAAGGACACTATGGGCAGTCCACAGTTATAAATATAAAATGAATAAACCCGTTTGAACTCTCTTTCAGGATAGAGGTTAGAACCCCCTCAGAAACTCTGGGGAAATTAAACTCAGAAAAGATTTATTTCTTTCCCCACAGCGTTCAGTTCTAGCTAAGATCTTTACAGATCCAGAATAACAGGATAGAAAATGCTACCAAAGATAATTTATCTGTCCATAGAAAGCAAATATATGTGTAAAATTACTGTGATTATTATTTCCAGCTGTGTCTATTTGTTTTTCAATATTTCAATCAAACCGGTTTCTGTGTGTAATGTCTAAATGCCAGCCCATAGACAAAGTATTGCTGAGCATGCTTCTCTTAATCGTAAGAAGTACTTATTTGCTGAGAATCATCTTCAGAGTATGGCTTGTGTAGGAGGAGGGAGAGTGAAGGCACTGAGGTCCAGAGATATGAAACAGCCAACACTTCTCTTCTAAAGCAACCCAAACATTTAGTGTTGGAGCTGGGCAAAATTCCGCTAAATGTTATGGCTTCTTTTTTTTTTCCTATTCACCAAAAAGAAAGTACAACCTCTACTCTACCACAAATCTACCAAAGATCTCCTTGTGTGATAATGGTGGTTGTGAGATGAAGGCCAGACCCCACAACACCCTGTTCTTTCTAAGTCCAATGTTCTTTCTACCCACAAAGGATTTCATCTTCAAAGTATCTATTTTAATAAATATTAACAGGTGAAGGCTCTGACCCAACTGTGTGGGATGAGAGCAGCAGTCATGCACTGGTTCAGTGAATAAATGTGAAAGGGCAAGAAGCCAAGACGGTTGTTAATTTTGTTCAAAAGAGATTGTAAACTTTATTAGAGAGAGTAAATGAGGGTCACAGAAATATCTTTTTTTAAAGATCATATAAATACTGCATGATCTCATCTATATGTGGAATATAAATAAATAAAACAATTGAACAAAGACTAATACTTCAACACTGACAATAGAAATAAGATTACCAGAGGGGAATGAGATGAGGGGTAGGAGCATGTCATGGTGTGGATCCAATGGACGGTGGGAGACTACTGAACACTTGGTGGTGGATGTGGCGTATTATCATATAGTTGATGAATAGTGACCCTACACATATAAACTTACTTTATTTTGTAAATCAAATCTACCTCAATAAAAAGATGATCTAGCAAATTTTTCTGTTTGTAGGAAGTTGTAATATAAACTAGTAAAACTTTTGAATGTTTTTTATCGCAATTAGGAAAATTTTATTTTCACACCCTGTAGCATTCCATAATGTAATAATAGTATAGGGAATTATACTTTAATAATAATTAAGTCTGTTAAGTTTTCTCTCAAGAGAAAGTTAGAATTTGAGAATCACCAGTCCTGGCAGTTTCACATCCTCTCTGGCCCTTTGCATGTCTGCATATTTGAAAATGTTCTCTGCCAATTCTGAGCCCATCTAGCACAGAAAATATAGGAAGTGGTATTTTGAAACTTTAAAGACATGGCTGAGCACAATGTGAATCTGAAACTACTTTCCCAAATTGTATGCTGCAGAGAGAACAGGTGTTGGTAATTTCATTTAGACACAACTTGGGGAAGATATATGCCAGAAATTAGAATCTTGAAAAAAACCCCAAAGCTCTAGTGCTCATATTTAACCTCTAGCCATTTCTACCTTGACTTTACTCAGTATACATGTTGAAACAAGAAATACCTAAATGCCAAGCTGCTGAACTCTACCAGACCTGTGAAAGTCATACACCACTCTTATCCTTTTGTATTTTCATTGGTGGGAATGATTCCAGAAACTGACATTGGTAGAGCCTTAGAGTGGTGCAGGAGGCAGAATCCAGTCCAATTTACTCTTTTTACAGCTGTCCTGATTCCTGACAGCTGCAAAAATTATTTTTTGTCTAGTATGTAGCTCTGACTCCAAACAGGCCTCAGAATAAGCAGGACCCTGGGAAGCCAACTGCATAGTGCTTTGCACCCGATCACAAGGCTTCTTGATGATCACAGTAATTCACTACAGAATGTTCATTCTAAACTTGACAATCAAACAAGTGCTGCTAGGGTAAAAAGCAGGAGCATGAGGGGCTAGGGGCAAGACACCAATTAATTCCCATGGAGATTTGAAGATATTTTTCTGTTGGAGTGTACTATATAGGTTTTGTTCCACGTAGAGGAAGGGAGGATGGTGAGAAAGCATTTTCACAATTTTAATTTTTCATTTGTCTTAATTGGAAAGTTTTTCTATGTGTAAACTTGCTCCAGTTTCTGGACATGTAGCCTTGATATTAATTGTAGAAAATGATAATATTGAGGAAATACTGCCTGGCTCAAAAATTACAGAGTATACACCCAGACCTTTGTTTTAGGGATCTAAACTATATTTCTAACTTTTTCAGAGATCTTATGTGTTCAGGGCTCTGGAATAATCTTGACAAATGTTGTGCTGAAGAGAAAAAACTTATTTCTC
The DNA here is from genome assembly GCA_004363575.1 of Solenodon paradoxus. Lineage (NCBI taxonomy): Eukaryota > Metazoa > Chordata > Mammalia > Eulipotyphla > Solenodontidae > Solenodon > Solenodon paradoxus. Next base: position 16,831 of record RJWH01010367.1, read on the forward strand.
TTTATCTTCCAGGTAGAGCAAAAGGGAAAGACAGAAGACAAGGCTTGTGTCTGATCTGTGACCCATAGTAACCATGTGATGCTTCACTTCTTAAAGCTTCAAATATGTTATCTATCAAGGAGGAATGATGATCCTTGTTCTATCACATGAGTTATAAAGATCAAATATAATAATTAATTTTTCAACAAATATTTATAACTGTACAAAATACTAGCTTAAAAATAAAGGGACTATGGGGCAAATGTCAGCCACCCTCTGGCCAGGACATCTG
>RJWH01010368.1:0-17084 GCA_004363575.1 Solenodon paradoxus
AGTTTGGGAACCAAGGAAGTAGCCGTCATACACTCCAAGGGACACCAGAATGGAAAGGACTCAATATCAGAGGGAAACTGCTGAGCAGATGCCCGGCTAGACAAGCGGCCAAAGAGCAGACAGTACCGTCGAGGATCGTGCTGGTCCCAGAACTGCCTACACCCCCGACATACACGGCCCAGGAAAAGGAAAGGGCACAACAGGAAGGGGAAAGGTGACAAAGGAAGGGCAGTGGGTGCTCCCAGACCATGGATCTACGTGCCAGGACAACTAGCACACCGGGCAGTCCTTCGGCAGCATGAACTTACCCACCTGCGAAAAACTGCTCTAGAAATCTTGTTGAGCTGGTACTACCGGAAAGTTACAGGACCGATTGCTTGACTGTCATCCCTCTGTGCCTTGGTGACACAGCGCTGCCTCCTTTCTACACAGAAAATGCCAGACAGGGTCCTGTTGGTCCAGCAGGAATTCACTGCTGTGACCAGACTTCCTTTGAAGATTTAGAGGTAGACTTTACTGAGATAGGACCAAGCAGAGGGAATAAATATCTCTTTGTCTCAGGCTTGGTCAAAGCATACCCCACCCATACAGAAAAGGCCAGAGAACCAAGGCACTGCTAAAAGACATTATCCCATGATACAGGATGCCATTGACTATAGGATCAGACAATGGCCCAGCCTTCATAGCAAAGGTAGTGCAATAGGTAGCTAAGGCCCTAGGTATGCAGTGGAAGTTACACATGGCCTATTGGCTCCAGAGTACAGGAAAGGTAGAATGCATGAACCGTACCCTCAAACAGACTATGGCTAATTTATGTCAGGAAACTACTCTACCCTGAACAGACATACTGCCTGTAGCCCTTCTTTGGGTATGCTGTGCTCTAGGGTCAGAAAGGGATTTTCCCCTTTTGAGATTCTATATGTTATACCCCGCCCCTTTAAGTAGACCAAAGGGGAACCTGAAGGAACTAGAAAACTTAGAAATCCAGAAACAATTCAGAAGATCCATAATTGGGTAATTGATTGGATCCCAATCTCCCTCAGGACTCCAATATACCCATTTAAACCAGGAGGTGATATATGGGTAAAAGACTGGAAAAAAGAACCCCTTCAACCTACCTGGAAGGGAGCTTATCTTGTCATATTAACCTCTCCCACAGCCCTTAAAGTTACAGGACTAGATGTCTGGATCCATCATTCCCGAGTGAGGGCTGCTCACCCTGTGGAAGAAGTTCAGCCTGAATGGGAAGCTCACCTGAATCCTGAACATCCACCAAGAGTCAAGCTAAAGAAGCTAAAATGAACTTCCTTATTTTTACCCTTTTTGGTATAATTTTACAGATCCATGCTGGACCTATCCCTCCTGCTCTTTCTCCTTCCTTTCTACAGAGCACCCCCAACCAATTTCTCCAACTGGCTAAAACAATAGCCTGAACCTTTAATTTCAATAGATGCTGATTTTACAGGGGTCCTTGGCGGGACAGGTGTATGCTGTATCAGTCTCATGAGACCCCAGTTCTTTGTATTAGAAGATAAGCAGGAAGTGACATAGGATTCCAAATACGATACGTTAGGAAGATCAAAAGGAAGCCTAGATACCAGTCTTACAGCCACAGGCAATACTAATGGATGGGGTAATGAATGGCCCCCTGAAAGAATAATTCAGACAGATGGCCCTGTCACTTGGGCATAAGATTGTAACTGGGGCTACTGAACCCCTACTACCTCCTAAATTGATTAATAATGTTATGGTAACTTTTGCATTGGGGTCAGGGAAAAGGTCTTCTACTACAATAAGATTACAAGCAGTAGTAGAGATTATTGCTAGTCAAACATCCCTGACATTAGAACTTTTGGCTGACCAGGTGACCCAAATGAGAGTTTCTCTATTACAACACTAGCTGGTCTTAACTTATCACTTGCTGAAGAAGGAGAGTTCTGTGCAAAGTTAAACCTAACAAATTGCTGTTTACAAATAGATGACAATGGAGACATCATAAGAGACATCACCAAAGGAATGCCAAAAATAGCCCATGTTCCAGTCCAAAAAATGGACGTCTCTGTTTAACTCAAACTGGTTTTCTTGGTTTAGAGGATATAAAACTCAGCTAAGAACCAAGGCACTCTTCTCAGGAGTTTGTTTAATACTCCCTTGTCTTCTACCACTAGTGATAAGCCTAATTAGACACTCCATAGAAATCATTGTTCATCAGTTCACAATGAAACAAATCTTGTTAGCCCACAGATACAATCCCATACAACTTTCCGATGAAGAAAATAAAAATTGCTAATTATGTCATCTTCCTATTCACAGATGATCTGAGATGCCTTAATCCCCACTACGGCCCCATCAGCAGGGAAGTGGTCAGAATCATTGACACCCCCTTTCCTAACCTCAGCCCCAACAAAGCTGGCTATAGTTCAGTTTGAGGATCAAGATGGGGGAATGAGGAGGAACTAAGCCTCAGAAAATAAGTCTCTACTAAACAATGAGGAGGAAATAAGCCTTACTGAACAATCTCACCAGCCCAAGCCCCAAGCTGTAAATAATTTCTGCTTATTGCAACCATTAACAGATCTGCTTATCACACAATGAACAGAAACCAGTAATAGAAAAATTCTAGAGACCCACCTCCGCCTTACTCTAGCCCACCCCTGAAACCCTTGCCTATAAAATCTGTAACTCATTCCTGTTCAGGGTGCCAGTCTTTGGAAATCATTCCGCTGGTACCCGCCAGCATTAAATAAAATCCTTGCACCTCTCCTGAATATGTGAAGCGTATTGCTCTCCTCTGCCTGAACCATCTGCTGTAACACTACCTATAATGGGGACAACGCCTGTGAGACTCATTCTGGTAAATTCATAAAGAATGTCTTTGTATTTCTAGTAGGACTCTCCAGAATTCCAGTATCTTGATCCTTTCTTGGCATGTGTGACTCCTTTTCTCTGAGGAGTTACTTTTAGCAGCACGATTATACTCATTCTCCCTGACCTCAGGTTTCACTGTGGATGACAACCTTTTAGATGGTATAGTGGCTTGTTCTTTGGTATTTTTCTTGCGCTTTTCTGGACAAAGTTGATTTCTTGTTACTACATTAGCTTACTAATCTTGAAACAGCCTTTGTGGAAAGCCTTACCACTTACCATACCTTCCAACATTGGAAAACCGTGCAGCATCATTTATTATCAGAAGGAGTCCAAACTTTTTATAGCTGATCGTGAGCCTCTATGAAATCCAGTTTGGAGCACACCATGATTAGGTTTTCTGTATTGCTTTTTCCTCTATAGAGTTTTATTTGGTTTGGTGCCTAGAACACCCCCATTTCTTTCTTTCTTTCTTTTTTTTTTCATATTTTCTTTTGGTTTCTTTTCTCCCCTCTTACCGTTCATCTTTACTTCCTGTGATAATGCAGTAACAACTAGCAACAGGTTTGTAAATGACTTTTTTTTCATTTCAGTTTTAAATGACTAACTTCTTTCCACTTCTGACAGCAACTAAAAGTTATGGGTCAGGGAGACCTAGAATTTTTGAGCCTCTGACTTCCTGGAAAATTATCACAGAATCTTTTAGGCACACACATGTCCTGCCCCTGACCTTCTGTTCCTCTTCCATCTGGTGATGCTTCCAACAGATAATTTGCCTAATTGTACGGTCTCCGAGGCATCCTTTAAGATCAGTTCAAGAGGACTCTCTTTCACAATATAAAAGAAAAAGAAAAGGGCAGCTCACTACCAACTTTCATTTAATTTTACATGAATACACTCTTTGAGCCTGAAGCAGATCTGACTGGTTTTCAATGTGAAAATAAAATATAAAAACTGTTCTTGGAGTTCTTTCTAAACAGAACTTGTCTCTAATCCTAATGTAACTGAAATGTATATGATGATCATATTCTCAGAGCATACGGGACATGGGTTAAGTAACGGAAATCTTTCTGCACCTCATCTCTGTCCTTATGTTGTATGGACAGTGTTTGCAGTTCTTTTTTTAATAGCAAACTTTTCTTCCTGTTTTATCCTTGTATGGTTTTACTTGAAAAGCAACCAAATGAGAAACCCATAGGTAACTGTCTTGTCTCCTCTATGCGTGAGTACTACTTAGTAAGAGGCTTCATATTCTCTACCTGTGTAATGTAAAAGTTCCACACCTGGAGTTTTCATACAATTCTTTGAGAGTCTAAAGAAACTACTAGGAGGCCTGCAGGGGAAGGACATGTCTTTATTACTTACAGCAGAGTTTGGAGTCTGATGGCGGCAGGCAGCCAGTGGAACAAAGTAACCACCTTGCTATGGTGGTCAGATAGCAAAGTTACCACATCCTCCCAGAGTCGGGGGGAGGTTTTAAGGACAAGCAAACAGAGGGTGTGCACATAGAACAGGGGCAGCCTGCCTTCATGGGAGTCCTGGGGGACATGCAGGCAGTGTTATCTCAAGGAAAGACATCTGGCTCTGGGTGTCTGTGTGTCAGGAGAACAGTCCAGCCCTGGGAATGCATATGTGACCTTGCGGCCATTGGCCAGATGCCTGCCCTCCTGGGCCCAGGGCAGTCCGTTGGGCTGGGGAACTGGGCTTTGTTCTGGAGCTCCCCTACGACCTGCCTGTATGCTGGGGTTTGCCTTGTGTCTCTTTAGAGACAGAGATCTGCAGTATTTGTTATGTATCTGTTAGTGATGTCGCTTCTGTTTCTGAAAATCAGAATTTGCTTTATTGCTGAAATCTAATGCGTTTGAAACTTAAATATCAGTTACTTAAATAATTTTCTCAAAAACAGTTCTTACATAAGATTATTTCTCTAAAATGCCTAGCAGAGTGCCATGCAGTCATTCAATAATTAGTTGAGCATCTATTAAGATATAGCCATTGGAAATACAGAGCCACTCTCCTCAAAATCTCATTTAAGAGATTAAGTAACACATCACATGAATGGGCAGAACATCCCAGGCAATATGGTTGTAGCATAAGAGAGGGAAAATGAAACATAAAGGGTGTAGATGCTGGTTTACCCTAGCTGTCTGTTATCTGCAGTGGCCTTAGATAGCATGCCCAGATCAGGCAGGAGTCAATGATAAGAAAATCTGTTTGCATTTTTTTTTGAAGTGAAAGCAAAGGACAACTTTCGCTGTATTTTCAGCAGGTCAGATGACAGATCTTCAGATGCACCAAAGCAACATTGCCACCAAGAAGTATTGTGGGAGCCTCTAGTTTTAAGTTCCCAGTGCCAGTCATCAGTGGGTAATCTTGAACCAGCTGCACCATCCTTCTCTCTCATTTGGTTTTGAACTATCTTCCAGGCTTGAGATCAAAGGCACAAACCTTGCATTGAAGAGGTTTATAAATCACCACCCCTGAGAACTCAAATTGCTCTGGAGTTGTTAGTTACATATACTGTGACCAGAGGTGGATTAATCATGAAGCTAAAGATGCTTAAGCTCTGGGTCTCTCATTGCATTAGCCTCATCCAAAGCCCTGGGAGGGACCATAACCCCGAGCTAGGACTCTCTTGTGGTCAGTGGGGTGTCTGCTCCACAAAGTAATTCAGGGACCCAGACAACTGAGTTTTGAAGATGGACCATCTGGAACTTGCAGTTTCTGGGTAAGGAAAAAGAGAGGGTGGAGAATGGTTTTTGTTCCTTCCAATAGGAAGGGATGCATGTGAAACCCACTCACCCCAGAACTAGTCATTATTGACTAGGAGAATAAATATTTGATGAGTATTACTGTTTATGATTCATCCTTTATCAAACTCTTGATATTGATGCTGTCAGTTTTTGATTGCCTTGGAGAAGCTTCTGAGATACAGCTTTGTGCAGAAATAGAATATGATCTGAGACTTTGCAGAGAGGGATTTAAAGACTTTATATTAGATTCCTTTAATGAGTGGGGTCTCTAACCTCTTACCATTTCTTTGGTCTTTATCAAACGTGATGACTCACACTTGTCTCCCCTATACCCACTCCCCACGTCACCCTTGAATCATTTACTGTAAGGTTATCTTCATTCTTTGTTCATGCATTAGTTTCTCTATTTATTCAATATTTACTAAGCCCCTGTTCTTTGCCTTTATTTAGGAGACTTAAATAGACCCTATGGAGACATAGTTCTTGCTCCTAAGAAGCTCTCACTTTGGAGACAGTCAACTGTTTGTACAGATTAAATAGACACAGCAGTAATTTGAGTTGGAAGGGTCAGAAAGAACTTTCAGAGGTGACAGCTCTGTGTATTTATAGACACAGGATGAGTTGGGATTTAATCTCTCTGTAGTGGACTTGAATATGTGTCCTCTAAGACTCATATATACATAAATATAGTATTCTCTATTTTTAGAACTGATTTCTACTTACTTACTACAAGACATATTTATATTCATTAAATGTTTCCATAAAGTTTTCTCAGACTTTTCTATTAAAATGTTTTCTTCAAATAGTATGGTGATTCCACAAAAGCAATAACGAACAAAACCTATCATAACTATCATTTGATCTAGTAACTCCACTGAATGAATTAAAAATGAATTAAAAAACACCCAATGAATTAAAAAACACCAATCAGAAAAAATATATTCACCCTCTATGTTCATGGCAGCACAATTCACAATAGCCAAGACATGCAAACAACCTAAATGCCCATCAACAGATAACTGGATAAAAAAGTTGTGATATGTATTTTCAATGGAACATTCTGCAGCTATTAACAAAGATGAAATGAGATGATGGGCTGGACTTCAACCAGCTGATGACCTTGTTCTTAAATGCCCTTGACATAAACTAGGCTTTGGTAAAGGAGCCTTTACTTCCTCTTGTACCATTCACACAAAGAAAACTTGATTAGTAAAATGGATCTCCAATGATGGAGTGAAACAAACTCAATACTTTCTTTTTCTTTTTAAAGGAAAGGTGCAGGAAGGAAATGAAGACAAATAGGCAGGCAGGCAGGAAGAGAGAGGGGAGGAAGAAATAGTCTATTTATTAAAAAAATGTTGTCGCTCATCTTGGTTGCTCTCCCCTCCCCCTACTACCCCAGATGTAACCCTGGGCCCCGGGGATGTAGGTGGACGGGGCCCAGTGAGTTTATCCACTGGACTCCCTGGACATGCCATCAATATTTTCTTTTTAATTCTGTGTAGATCTTTTTTAATTCATAAGGAATCTTTTGTATCTTAATTGCTGTTTCTGATAGGTCCTGAGGAATATCCATCAAACAAAGATATTTATTAACTTCCCCAGAAAAGAGATCACTTAGCCTCTTAAGTCTCCATTTTCTCATGGGTAAGTTGGGAATAATAATACCATGGTACAATATTATATTGCTTTACAATCCATAAAGCCATTAGGCTAAGTAAGAGAACAGAATTTTCTCTGCTCTTTACTTTTGCACATTTATTCAAGTAGTTTAAAATTTTTTTAACGACAAAATTTTCTTCATATTAGTCATGTATGGTTTTAATTGAAAATGTGCCAAGTGACAAATATGTAAACATCCTGCCCACTTAACCATATCTGATTAAGACTGTAGCAAGAGACGTCATGGTTTTTACTTGTCCATTTGCTGTGGTTTGTTTCTGTATCTGGGTTCACAAAGAAACCTGCACCATTTCTTTATTTTTGGAACTAGCTTTCTAAAGCAGGGCTGCACTTGATTCTGGAAATTGGAATTTACTGTATTCATTGCAGAAACATTGTGCTGTTTGAAAACATAGCTCATACCATTTAATAGTATTGTATTAAGTACAATGGAATAGCATTTAAAGCTATTGTTTAGCATTATAGCAAATGATTCAACTTGCATTGTGATGTTAAATCTTCACAGCATCTTGTTGCATAATATTCTCAAAATAGTTCTTTTTAATTGAGAAGGATTATGTAAAACACCTAAGGTGTCTTTTATTTGCTCACTTATTCAGTAGATATAATTTAGGATTTTTTTTTTATAAAGAATAGGTGGGCAGGCAGAACTGAAGGCAGTCACGAAGACAAAAGGAAGGAACTGTTCATTCGTTGTTGTTGTTGTTCATTTTAGTTGTTCCAGTTGGTTTGGACCTTGAACTTTGGCCGTTGGGCTGTATGTGGACTGCTCCCCAGGAACAGGCTTAACATCTGAGCCACCTGGGCCTGTCAATTTGGGATTTTTCATAGCCAGGCATTGGGGATATAGAAGCGAAAGACAATTTCCAGCATAGACATTAGAGCATATAAAGTAGAATTGACATGTAAGTAAATGAGTTCACGAAAGTGTTACAGATGCTAAGGCAGACTTTCCTGATCAGTTGAAGGGGAACATAAGAGAAAGAGGGGTCAAATGTAGAAGAAGGCTCATGACTCTCAGTGGCACCAATTGTCATATCATCAAGGTACCACTGTAATGCCATGACACTTTTTTGACAGGCTTCAGGTAAACCTAGAGATAACAGAACTGTATTTCACATCCTAGAATCCTGTGGTTTCTGGGGTGGGATGGAGAAAGATGCCCAAGTACTTCTACTTGTCTGTTACTACTGTGCCACTCTATCAAGGACTTATCACTAACTGATGGCAACTCACTTAATCCTCACCAAAACTCTTACTGTTTAGGCATGACTATTATCCTCCTTTTATAGATGAGGCAACCAAGGCACAGAGAGTTTAAGAAACTTCTTCAAAATCACACATAGAATGTGTGGTAGAGTTGTGAGTCAAGACCAGGCAGTTGGGCTCTTGACAGTTCTCTTTTCATATTCTTTTAAGAGAAAGGTGCAGGAAGGAATGAAGGCAAGCAGAGGCAGGCAGAAAGAGAGAGGAGGAAGAAACACCTTATTCTATTTCAGTTGTTCATTTTGGTTGTTCTTTCAGGCCTGAGACTTGAACTCAGGTCCTTGGGAAGTATGTGGACAGAGTTTCAGTCAGAGGCAGCTACCAGTGATCTCTTAAACGTGGTATTGCATCTCAAGTTCATTGTAGGACCTTGCTTGGTGGTCTCGAAAACTTGCCTCTCTTTCATATCTTTCATGCTATTGAATGTCGATCTTTCCTTATGTGATGAAGAATTTATCTTTTATTGGAGGGCAAGTTGACCCATAATTGATCTTGTAACCCAATTCTGTCTTGATGTAATGGTTGTGGGTTAGGATTCCAGTTTGCAGAGTAGATGCCTGGGTGTGAGCTCCAGCTGCCAGGGCCTGGGACCTTTAGGGCTGCAAGCAGGCAGGTGGGCCAGCAGGGCCTCAAGAAGGGAAGGGTTAGCTGTTTCTAATGGAGCAACTAATGGAGGCTCTTGTATCATCCTTCTTGAAGAGTTCACAAAAGAAGCTTTGTATGGAAGTCCTCAGTTACCTGTGGCAGGTTGTAGCCTCAGTTTGTCTGCCACTACCCTAGACAAGCACTGCCCTGGGACCCGGGAGAACCCTAACTGCTAGGACTGTCCGAAGCCTCTAGTAACATTGATGGAGGAGGGGCAGGGCATTTCCCCTCTGACTCTAATTAATATGGTGCCTGCCCAGTGTGCATAGGAAAGAGCACTTGGAGAGGACACTCTGTGGAACCTTTTTTCACTAGAGGCTGTCCCCCTGTCTTATTCTTCACACTGAAGCTTTTTGTTCAAAGAGTGAAATCCTTTAGTCAGGTCTGTTCATACCTCTTCTGTCAGCTGCCCTTTCTCTCTTGTTCTTCCTTTGCTACTCCACAGCGTTCTATTGTTCTCCAAAGCACCCCTTTGTTTTCCACACCAGGAGGTACAGGCTCCCCTTTCAGGTCCAGCTCCCCCAGTGTGGGGGTACCTGAGGTGGATATCAGTCCTTCAGCCTCCAGAAGAGGCACGGCATCCCTCTTGACCTTGGGTGGCAGTGTCCTGGAAGAGTTCCTTCTGAGAAGGTTTGTTGGCTCTTCCTAACTTTTTGTTACCAAGCAGTGGGCTTGCATCCGCTGTGTATAAGACCCAATATTATGGCACTGGGAAGAAAAAGCTTTATTGCATGTTGATGGAAAGGAGCCAGGAGAATCAAAATTCTCAGATCTCGCTGTTTGGGGCTGGGGTGAGAATTTAAAGGATGACAGGACTAGAAGGGAATGAAGAAATTGCTGTTTGGCCAATTTGACTGGTCTGTCCATGGGAAGTCAAGGGGACATCAGGACCAGATCTTCGTGGTTGAGGGACCCCTGGCTTCTGAATATACTCCAGGCCATTTTCTCCATAGAATTTTGATTTTTAGACGAGATTTTTTTCCCAGAGGATTAAAAATCATTGGGAACATCTGCGGTGATGTATACCCAGGTCAGGATGCGCATAAATGCTGTGTCTGCAAGAAAGTGTCATATTTCTTTAAAAAACTTTTTTTATCAAGTACTGACTTCTGACCTAGGAGGGGATCTATTATAATTGATGGAAAGCTTATAAACTTTCAAAAGAATAAATAAAAGAATGGTTTTCAAAATCAAAGTATAGTTAAAATAGTTTGGCTATATTCAAGTTTAAAAAAGAAAAAGTTTAATTCTGTAAACATTTAATGATAGTATTGTTTGAGAGAACTTAGCTAACAATCATTAACAGAGTTAATGTTTGTATTGATTATAGCTGGCTCACATAAATAATTATATTGATTAAAGCAGGGTTCCTTTCTTAACGATTGTATTGATTAAAGCTGGTTTAGTGCTTGTTTCAACTTCTGATGTTTTCTTTCATTTTTTCCTTGTGGAGACACTTGACTCCCACTTCTAAGTTCTGTTTTGAAGGCTGTAGTTTGTACATAGTTTGCATCTAGACGTGATTTTGTTGTGTCTGTGGACTGGAGGTAAGCTCAAGATCTTGTTATTCTACCATCTTAGGTAGAGTCTGATTCCAAATTCTGGCATATAAGATTCTGCTAGGAGAGAGCAATCCATCCTTGAGTTGAGCCCTTCTTCCCAGCCCATTACTCCTTAGGGCAGGGTCTGGAGTCCATACAGTGCTTTGTATCTGAGATTGCAATTCTGAGGTAAGTGGGACATATGAAACTGGTTACAGTAAATGCACACCCATGCCATCCTGTAGGCCAATGTGACTGGACTCCAACAAGCAATCCTGTGTTCAAGGGTCTGGGTGAATATTTTCTGGTGTTGGTAGAGTCCAAAACTGGTAAGAAATGGTACATCTGCCAGCTCCCTAGCCCCACCCCTAGAGGAGAGCATGAACGCTAGCTAAGCAGATCCTGGTGCTAGCTACAACACCTGAGTTTCGATCCCCTTCTGATATTTATAATCCGTTGTTATCATTAACAGAGTAAGATTACAAACACAAAAGGTGACAAGGCTTAGCTATAACCATGGGACTTAGAAGTGGGAGGAATAGATAAGGGATTCTTGGAAAACCGATAAATATTAGAAATTTAGGGGGAGAAATGCATATGTTCAATTATTTTTGCTCCCTTTTATTTATCGAGTCTCAAGGAGAAAGAATGGGTATAGCGGGTACAGAAAACCTGTATTTGCTTACTGGGATGAGGGGGTCCTTCTGGAGGGAGTGTAACAAGGCGGTGGGCTAACTCACAGCTGCTCTCAGTGTTTGTCCCAACAGGCACTTCTGGTGTGGGGCTGGGAGGGCCTGTTTCTGAGCTCTGGTGGGGATTCTGGATGATGTGAATCACAGAGTACTTCCTTTTGGTACCTGTGTGCTTAAATGTGAGAACCAGGGTAAGGGGCTCACAGAACAGGTTTGTGTGGACTGCAGAGGGGCATTATGGAAACACTGCTTGATGGGGCAAGAATGGGGTGGTAGCACATCCTGGTTACACTGCATTTTGAGGTAGGGGCCCTCTCTCACATCCCCTTACTGCTCTTCTCACTCTCCATATACCTATCTCAGGGCTGCTTTCTGGGTGGCATCTGGGAGTTTCTCTGATCAACAGAAACCAGAGTATGGCAGCAATGGTTAGACAGAGCTTAAGTCCATTAGCATTTCATAACAATGTTCTTCTTGGGACCTGTTTTGCAGGATTAGGCATTGACTCCATTTTTCCTCTTTCTTCCCTCTAGCAGCAATATCATTCTATCCCAAAGCATCATTTGTGATTGACTGTAAGGGATAGTTGACAAAAAATGAAATGTAATACAGGGGTTTAGTATATTAAAAACAAAACAACAACCACCTTTACCAGAGTGATAATTTTTTCAAATTAATATTTTAAACCCTTCATTTTACAATCGTTTGGAATAATTCAAAGCACAATTGAATCTAAATTTCTTAGGGATGGAGCCCTGTGTTTTTTTTTTTTTTTTCACCAAAAGCTCATGAAGTGATTCTAATGTGCAGTTAGTTCTAAGAACCACTGCTATAAATTAGTTTAAGAAAGTATTCTTGTCTCTCCTGTTTTAACATTTTTAATGAGTGATATAACCCAATTACATTGCGATGTTTTAAGTTCTATTAAGGAATATGTTCTTTTGACAACTAGTATTTATTCCACCTTAAGTTCCCTCAAGCTTATGTATGTATCATGTGGTTATTTCTTCTCTTTAAACTCATCATAGAAATTTTAGTCAAGTTATGGCAATGAGAAAAGGTAACATTTTTTCTCTTCAGAACTCCCTTTTTGGAGAAAAGGAGGAGGGGAACATATAAACATAGCTCACTAATTTATGGTTCATAGTAGTGAGTCTCGATAAGTTTGGAAAAGAAAACTTATCACAGTTTTGTGTACTGGTAAAAGGTTGTAGCTTCAGTTCTCACTATTTTATAAAAGCAATCTCTTCCCCAAAGACTTAGTTTTCTACTCACACATCTGCATACTGCCCTAAAGGTTTTAAGCTATGCTGTCTCTGCATCAAAATACAGAATTTGCAAATGAAATATACATAGTGTGGTAAAAGACCTTTTTCCTGACCCCAATACAAAAATTAGCCTGCCAGGAATTTTTCATGGTACTACAGAGGCTGTAGCTATGTCCTGTTACCATGACTAAGGACAAACAAGCATAGCCTCCCTACTCTGCAGCTATACATAACTGGTAAGTGTTGCCTGTAGAAACCACAGGTAGCCAAGGAGATGAATCATTATCTCAGAGTATGAAAAGAGATCTCTTAGAACCTAGAACAATACTGCTGAGCCAGCACTGGTGCTTGCAATAAAGTGCTATTGAGCAGAATGTTAAAGGGATTATCCATTATATGAAGAGAGGAGGATTTCTGTGAAAAAGGGTACATTTTATACTCAATTGCAGAAGCCAGATATTTTTTTCTCATTCTACCTAGTCTCACACAGCCAACCTCTGCCTCAAAGGTACTCCAATACCTATCCCCTGAGAGGAATGTGAGACTGATGGGCTAGGAAGGCTGGAAGGTTAGGTTTAGAATGTGGCCATGCAGGGAGCATCAGGGTAAGGTCTGTCCAACACTTGCACTTCCCACATTTCTTACACAGCAAGGGGCCTGGCCTGTAAGTTGATATTCAACCAGCCTGTATGTCCTGGCTTCCTAGAAGCCAGTATTTCTCAAGTCCAGATGTGTATAAGAATAATTGGAAAGTCTGTGACACACAGATTGTGATGTAGTAGGTCTGCCACTAGACACCCAACCCCTGGGATTTTTAATTGTTAAAGGTGATAGTATCTTTTGTGATGTTAATAAGGTGCCTCAGGGAAAGCACCTGGGGTGGGGGGTTGGTTGCCAATGGAACCAACCGGTTGAAACTTTCAGGTTCAACTCACTCCATGGGAGGGTTGGAGGTTGATCAATTGCCAAAGGTCAATGATTTAATCCATTTTGCCTAGATAATGAGGGTCCATAAATTCCTAAAGGACAGAACTTGGAGAGCTTCTTGATTGGTGAACTCAGGGAGGGTGTGGATCTGAGTCTCTTTCCATATCTTACCCTGTGCATCTTTTCCATTTGTCCCTGAGTTATATTCTTTTATAATAAATAATCAATCTAGTGAGTATATGGGTTTCCTGAGTTCTGTGAGTTGCTCTAGCAAATTAATCAAAACCAAAGAGTAGGTTGTGGGAATATAATCTGTAGTCAGTTGGTTAGAAGCACAGGTGACAACCTGGGTTTACGACTGGCATCTGAAGTGAGTGTGGTGGTGGGCTTTAGGACAGAACTCTTATCTGTGGAATCTGATACTATCTCTGAATCATAATGTCAGAATTGAATGGAGTCATGGGGGCCCTGCTGGTAATGGGGAATTGCTTGGTGTTGTGTGGGAAGCCCCCCCTCTTGACTCCCTCACTTTGATTTATAATTGAGTTCAGGAATGAAAAGATTAATTTTGGTATCTTATTGTGCACAGCATGCCCTTGTCTACCCCTTGGCTTTTCTTACTCATCTTAACTCTTGGTAATGCTACCCTGAACCCCTGGCACAGGCTGAGCTGAGAGAACTGCTCATCTCTCTGGGCACAGATCCTGGTGCAGAATGGGCACAAGGATCAAGCCAGGACAGCCAGTATCTTCTTCTGATTTGCCAAACTGTAGCTGGAAGGAGAGACCGCTTTACCTGTTGGGGTAAGAAGAGGAAGAGATAACGTAGTAGGAAAGAGTGGGGCCAGCAAGAACAAGGACAGAGGAGGGGCTAGTGCAGAGACTCCTGGTGGTGGCTGGTCTCTGCTTCCAGAACCAGGAGCTCTTCCTTTAGTTCAATTTTTCAATGGATTGTCCCAGATCTTTCCAGCAAATTTTATATTTGGTTTGTCTGAATACAGGTGTGTTCTAGGTTTCTAACTCTGGAAACTGAGTTTTAAGATAAATGGCGTAATTCAATCTGTTGCTTCTCATTCCCAGTAGGAACGGTTGCAAATTTTGTTCTCTTCGAACATTTATTAATGACTTCTCTCCTTCTAGTAGCTTTGTCTTTTATTTTACTGAGAAAAGTGAAGCTATCAGACAATGATTTAATAAATGATCTCCTTTCATTACCAAAATATTCATAGCAGCACTGGAACTTACTCACAACTGTCATCCCTGAGAACAAAGAATTGTTTCTTCTAGATTAAGGCATGCTCTCCACTCCCCTTCTAGGTTTCATCCCTTCCAGAACCAAATGAGAAAATGGGCCTAACAGTGCCACACATCTCACAGAAGTAGGTGAGATACAAAGCAGACTGTTCAGAGGGCTCTCTAGGCCTGAATTTTAACAGGAATACAGGTTTCTACCAGTACATGAATGGATCATTTTTATGACATCTTTCATAAGCTGAAATGGTATAAACTGAAGAGTCTGTTAACCTTTCATTTACATGGAAAGGATTTTGAAACTTCCCGAACCCCAAAACCAACCTACCAAATAACATAAAATCTAAAATACCTCAAACATACATTAAAAACAGGAATGAGATAAACACATAGCCTATATGAAGTGGTTCCAGGGGGAAGAAGTTGGTGCTTGGGGTGTGGCCGGTCTCTAGAACAGCTATTGTAAAACAAAGGCTGACTACCTCTCTCTCTTTCGTTCTAACATGAAAATCCTCTTTGTGTTTCTTTTGCTTGAGGAAAACAGGTGTGGATGAGATGTAATGTGAACTTTCAGAAAGCAGGGGACACCTGTATTTACAAAGGCCTGAGAATGATCACTTTCCCCACTAAAGCTGATGTGGGTTAGCATCATCATTTTTCTCTTCTGACCAGGTGTAGAAAAATGACTGAAACAGGGACTTTCTCTGCCCAATGGAAGTGAAGGTATAAGGGCCCCACTGCAACTCTGTGACCAGAGGGGAGAGGAAAGGTTAGAAATGCTGTCTGACTGCCCATGAAGTCTTCCTGCCTTTTTATACAGGCCTGAAGGTCAACCTCTGCAGGCCTGGCCCAGGTGTTTTAGGGTCCTGGATGAAGAGTGGTGGATACAGTTAACTTGAGAGTGGTACAGCCAGCCTGGGAATGTAGGCATGACAGTGCTGGAGAAGGTAGGCTGGGCCATTGCATTCATTTTCAGATCCTGGAGCATGAGAGAACACGAAAGGGCCCAAGTTTGTAGTAACCTGTGGAGGGGGTTCTGAGCTGATAAAAGTTGGTGAATGTTAAGAGGACTCTCTGAACGGAGTGGGTATAATGTTAGATTCCCATATACACCCTGTGGGTGACAATGAAGACAGAATAATCAATGGAGTGTGAGCTGGAGTATGAGGGTTGTGTTGTCAGCCTGTTGGCTTGGGGCGCAAAGATTCCGTATGATTTTGAAATTGCATCAAGTAACCCTGAAGGAAGAGAAGCAGTAATTGCTTGCCAGAGAGCTTCCTTTGGGACTTGACAAGTGGAAGAAGGGCTGGCTTCTTTTGATAGTGCACCATTGATGCTATTGATGAATCAGCTGAATTGAGTTCATTTGTGATTAGTTTACAAGTTGCAGTGTTGTGGCAGAGCCTCCAGATGGGCGAGAAGACTGACGGCTGGCACTCAAGTAGAGAAAAGAACTTTATTGTACTGGTACTGGCCCAGGGGTATCATTACCCAAAGCTGAGCAATGGGGGTTTTGGGGGAGCTCCTTTTATACTTGGAGGTAAAGATTCACCTCCTTGGCTATGTGTGGTTTCTAAAGGCAACTCATATCAGTTATGCACAGCTGCAGAGTAGGGAGGGATGCTTGTGTGTCCTTGCTCAGAGCTACAGCCTCCGTGGTACCATGGAAAATTCCTGGCAGATTAACTTTTGCATTAGAGTTGGGGAAAAGGTCTTCCACCACATTCCTCCCTCTTGATCCTCAAGCTGATTTACAGCCATGGGGATTATACAGGAGATTCTAAGATGGAGGTGGGAACAGGGGTGACATGTTTTCTTCACCCAGTGGGTTGTAATGG
Source organism: Solenodon paradoxus (assembly GCA_004363575.1). Lineage (NCBI taxonomy): Eukaryota > Metazoa > Chordata > Mammalia > Eulipotyphla > Solenodontidae > Solenodon > Solenodon paradoxus. The sequence continues at coordinate 16,729 of RJWH01010368.1, forward strand.
CAGTTTAGTGACCTGGTCTGGAGTAACATCTGAAACTTTAAGGCCTCTAGGCGAGAGGAGATAAAACGGGTAAGTAGGTTCAGGATTCAGGGACCAAACAAGAATGCAAGTAACAATACAAGGAGGGAAACATGTTTAGGGTGTCAGAGAAATATTTCAGCAGTAGTGCAGCACGGTGGCAGGAAGGGGTCTGCCATACCAACGATCTGCTGGCTGAGAAGCAACAGGCCCACACAAGTAAGTGGCCCACAGAGCTGGTGAACAAGAGCAGGGGGAGGAGCAGGGCCCAGAACAAATTGAGAAGGATTAATAGGGTCAGGCTCGGCGTCTGCTGGTGAACTGGGTGGGTCATTCAT
>RJWH01010369.1:0-17082 GCA_004363575.1 Solenodon paradoxus
ACAGAAGCAAAGCAGTTTAAAACCTAGCTCTTGTTGCACCTCAGTGGAATAGTGTTTAGGTCAATTGCCTCTGATAGAGCACAAGGCCACATACCCCTGGGTTCCAGTCCTGGACCTCGGCCCAGGGGGAAACAACTAGTGTGAACGACTAAATAAAAATAAGATAAAAATGCTTAAAAACCCCAACAACCTAGCTCTTACTGGCATGCCCTGATGGAGTAGTGGTTTGGTTGACTACCTCCAAAGGAGCACATTCCACATAGATCTCAAGGACCTGGGTTCATGTCCTGTGTCTGGGGGGAACAACAAATATAAACAACTAAGTAAAAATAAAACAAAAATGTTTCTCCCTCCTCTCTCTTCCTGCCTGCCTGCCTACTTGTCTTCATTCCTGTCTGCACCTTCCCTTAAAAAAAAAACAAAAAAAACCCCCAAAAACCTAGCTCTAAGTTGAACATCAATAACAGTAATGGAATAAAGTATAATGAATGTTAAGTGCAATGGCTTAAAATATACCAAATGTGCTTGAATCCTTGGGTTCATATTGATACAAAAAAAATGCAATTCATTATTTTGAAAACTCATCTAAAACAAGGAAAGTAAGCTACTATCCTGCCCTTCCAAACACAAACTGTACCTCAGGATACTAAATAGCTGATGAGGGTAGGTTCCTCTTACAGAATCATCCTATCAGTAAACAAAGGAAGTTAGCACCAGACCATCATCGTTTTGGAATCCTTAATGAAAAAAAGGGACCTACACAATGACCACAACCATCAATGGCTGTTAAAATGACAAAAAAGAGACAACCAGACATTATCTGCCACCTAAGGCAACTATACAGTATCACTTATGAAGTATTCCTGCTAAAAGCTCAAATCTGAACTTCGTCTAGTCTCTAGACCTAATTATAAATCTAGAAAGACTACCATAAAAATATAATCAACAAAATTCATACTGTCAGATACTCTATAGGACACATAATTGGTTTCTTCCCCAAAAAGGGAAGGGGGCCCTATGCTTTAAAGAGATATAAGAAACAGAACCAATCGAAAATTATAGACATTATTTACATCCTGATTTGAATAAACTGTACAAAAACTGCTAATAATTGATGAACTGTCAAACATTTTAGGTGTGAAAACAACACTGTGGTTAAAATTTTTTAAAAAGGAATGCCTATATTTTAGAGAAACACTCTGGCTTATGGGTGAAATGATATCTATGTTTGGTTTCAAATGAACGGGGGGAGCAATGGAGGTTTCCCACAGTTGATAACGGTTCAGCCTGGGTGATGATTACATGGAGGATCACTATACTACTCTATGTAATTTTATATACATTAGAGCCTTTTCATAATAAAAATTAAAGGGAAAAAACTGACGATCTGCGTTTCTTCTTCTTTTCTTTTTTCTTGGCTTTCTTTGCTCTCCTTTTTGTATTTTCATCTGCAAAACAAAGCACCATAATTAAATATTCTATTGCTGTCCTATTATTACAGAGAAATTAATTGATTCAAACATTTACTGCTACTTGTCAGGAAATGCTCTAAGCTCTGGGGACACAAAATTAAAGCCATATTAAGTATTCATTGGTGCTACAGGGTGTTATTTATTTTGAATATCTCAGCAAAATATCCTTATTTGAACTAAGTATGTCAAAAAGGAATCAAACACTAAAATCTAGGTGATTTGTATATGGTATTATGGTATTCTCTTTACTTTTCTAAATGTTTCAGTATTTTCACGGAGAGAAAAAAACCCTATGTGTATGTTTAGGGGGATTCTTGTCAGCGCTCAGTCTAATGGAGGAGACAGAGGTAAAGGGATAAATAGAATCCTGAGAGAGATGGGGAAGCATGAGGGCACTCTGGGCATATAGAGGAATCTCCAATTAGGCTGATTTGGGAAGGTGGTTGAATGGCTGACCAGAACAAGGAGACTCTTAAGCTAGTTCTGTTAAAATCAGTTTTGTTACCAAAGTAATACATGCCCACTGTTGAAATGAGTTAAAGTCAAACTGCCTGCTGGGAGACTGGCATTGGAGGCAGATAGATTCGTAACAGAAATCATAGAGACACTGAATATTGAAGAGACAGAAAGTAGTTCTTATGCTGTAAAAGACTGGCAGGGCACGTGCGAGCAGACAGTGATGCATCAGGGTCTGAACTTCACCCTGAAAGCTGTGGAAAGTTATGGAAGGATTTAAGGAGGGAACAGACCTGCTCAGATTTGTAAGAGTCCTCAAGCAGCGAGGAAGAAAAGTGAGAATGGGGACCAGGAAACCCAGGTGACATCAGAGGAAAGGGTGCCATTGGATAATGTGCCCCAGAGGCACCCTCTGTCAATCATCAATCAGCAGAAGGCATAAAAGGTGGCTTTTTGTGATGCACCACTCCAGCCAGAAGTGGGTTGTTGGTGGCATGCCTTGTCCAGCTACACACCACCACACCAAACTGGAGCCACGATGAGTAGATTTGAATCCCAACTGTGTGCCCTTGAGTGTGGTGCTGAATAACCGGCCCCAGGCCTCCATTCTTATCTCTAAGATGTAGCCTACAGTTACTGTGTGGCGGAATGGCAATCACAAATATCAGACACTTGGGAGGGTGACTGGCACAAAACTCTAGACTATTACTGTGTTTAACAACCTGCTTCTAAAGCCAGCTTTAAGAGGTGAAAGTGGCTTGGAAGCAAGGCTCGCAGAATGACGGCGGCTTTCTTACCACTGGAGTCTGTTTCAGAATCAGAGTCACTGTCACTGTCGTCTGAATACTTCTTGTGTTTTCTTTTAGATGATTTTTTCTTTCTCCTTTTCTTGGACCTTTCTTTTGAATGACTAGACTTCTTTTTCTTCTTCTTCTTCTTGTCTTCTATATAAAACACAAATAAAAACTAATTTCTAAAGAAGAATTTATGAGTATTTCATGTATTGTATTTTAAATAACAAAAGAGAATAGATGATATCCAACTTGAGTAAAAGCCAAGTCTAGGGTTCAACTATTTATAAACTTTAAAAAAAATTCTCAGTAAGAAAGCTCTGTATTTTAAAAATACCTTCTGAGATACCACCTCAAACCAGTAAGAACAGACTATGTGAAAAATATGGAAACAAGTATTGGTGAGGGTGTGGAGAAAAAGAAACCCTCCTACACTGTGGATAGATATGCAAATTAGTGTAAACTCTTTGAAAAACATTATGGAAATTCCTCAAAAAAATAAAGATGGACCTACCATTCAATCTAGCAATCTCACTTCTAGGTATATACCCAGAGAATACAAAAACTCTAATCAGGGAAAATATCTGCACACCTATGTTCATAGCAGCACAATTCTCAGCAGATAAAGACATGGAACAACCAAAATGCCTATCAACAGATGACTGGATAAAGAAGCATTCTCTCTGTCTCTCTGTCTCTGTCTCTCTCTGTCTCTCTGTCTCTCTGTCTCTCTGTCTCTGTCTCTCTCTCTCTCTCTCTCTCTCTCTCTCTCTCTCCACTTCTCCCAAATAGAATTCTGTGCAGCTACTAAAAAAGATGAAATTGTGTCTTTTGTAACAATCTGGGTGGAATGTGGTAAGGAATCATGTTAAGTGAAATAAGTCAGAAAGAAAAAGGGAAATACAGGATAGTTTCACTCATATGTGGACTATAGAGAAACAAAACAAACCCCAACAAAATCCACAGGATGCAAGACTGTGTTTATCACAGGGGTGAGAAGGGGAGGGCAGGAAGGAGGATACAAGGTCGTGGTGAAGGGCACTAAAACCCTGGTGGTGGGCGTGGTGTGAAATTTTCAGAATGAGTTGTACTTTCAATATCCTAAAATGCATATAGCAATGCAAACAAAAGCAATCATAAAATTATTATTAAAAACTACCTTCTGAAGTTGAAGTGGAAGTAGAGCTTTTCTTTGGCTCTTCATCCTCTACTGGTGTATGTTCATCAGAGCTGAAGTCAAAATGTATGATTCAGAAAGGTGATGAAAATGGAACACAACATACAAAAATAAAATAAAATTTTATCAAAAATTTTTAGTAACAAATTCAATGCCCAGGAGCCATTAAAAGCAATAACTGTACTACCTCTGTAAGAGTATAGTTCAAGGGTCTATTACCTGCATAATAACATAATAATGATTTATATTTGATTAATGCTGGAGAATTTATAAGGTGCTATTGTGATTTATAAAAAGAAATGTAGATTTGGTCTTTGTCTCCATTTCTGGCAGGTGTATTTTCTTATATTAATGAAGTGACCTTCAGAGGCATCTGAGGTTGGGGGTTGGTTTTCAGTGGAGCCAATCATTTGTTTAGAGGGTTGCAATTTTCAGTCTCACTCTCTCCAACCTTCAGAGAAGGGCTGGAAGTTGAGTGAATCACCAATATCCAATGAATTAATCAACCATAATCATGTAACAAAGTCTCCATAAAAATCCAAAGGGTTGGTGTTCTGAGAGCTTCTGGGTTGGTGCACATATGGAGGTGCTGGGAGGTGCACTCTTGGAGAAAGCATGGAAGCTCTGTGCCCCTTCTCCATACCTTGCCCTAAGCTTCCATGCCTTCCATCTGGGTGTTCCTGAGTTGTGTCTTTTTATAATAAACCAGTCATCTAGAAGTAAAATGTTTCTCTGAGTTCTGTGAGCTGCAAACTAAAGCAACCTGAGGAGGGGGTTTATAGTCAGTTGGTCACAAGTACAGGTAATAATGACCTGGGCTTGCTACTGGGTGTCTGAAGTCTAAGAGGGGTCATGAGAACCTCCAATCTGTCCGTCGATCAGAAGCACAGGTCATGTAAGATACATATATTTTCAGAAAAAAAAAAAAACAGGGCAAAAATAAGAAAACAGGAATCATGAGGAAAGAGGAAAGAAACTGGAGAAGGCAGCTGAGGGAGGACTGCATCATTTTTTCAACGTGTGCAACAGACACATGATTGGGCAGCAACTGTTCTGATTTCCCAGAGCAAGAAGAAACTAACACACTACAGCATAAGATTTCCTTCCCTGTGGCACAGTGGCTCTGGTACAGGCCATGTGGAGTCCAAGGACCCAGGTTAGAGAACTGGAAGGAAAAAAAATTCATTCTGTTGCACAGAACTCTGAAAAATAAGTATTACTGAAATTCTATAATTGTTTTCTACAAAAAGGGAATTCCTGCATCATATAATCTTTTCCTCCAAAGAACACATCTGGAATAATTTAGATATTGCCTAAAAATTACTTTTTGAGTTTATTCCAACTCTAATTCTTTGAATTCATATTTATTGGGCATTTTCCAAAGGTATTATAAGAACAAGTTTCTGATAAGAATATTTTATCATCCGGTTGCAAATTATATCTTTACTTGTCAGGCACATGGTCTCAACTCTGCCTAAAGTGACAAAGAACTAGAAAAGAGGAGAGAAGAAACTTACGAATAATACCAAAGAGAAAAGAAATAATGAAAAAGAATCAAACCTTTAGAGTGTTGGATACAGGAAAACTAACTAAAACCATAATCAGTATGTTCATCAAAAATCCCTTTGTAATGCTAACATCTGAAATGCAATGCTACTGGGTTGAGAAAAAATAATTCAAAATAATATAAAGGTATTAGTTTAAACAATGAACCCATTATGGGTAGTAAATTAGTACCCCATGAATTACAATTTAGAGAGAATAATTAGTATGCTAAAATCCAAGAGCAACATGCTTTCATCTTTAGGAATGTTCAATGCTTTTAAAATGTATGTGGTAGACTAGCAAAAATCACAAAGAAGAAAAAATGTGACTGCATAGCTTTTCACTTAACAAGCATTTGACAACAGACTATAGATTTAAGCAAATGTTACTTTTTTTTAAAGGAAAGATATACACAGGAATGAAGGGGACAAGGCAGGCAGGCAGGCAGAGAGAGGAGGAAGAAGCACTTTATTTTATTTTCATGTAGTTGTTCACACTACTTGTTTCCCTCTGGGCCAAGGGCCAGGACTCGAACCCAGGGGCATGTGGCCTGCTCCTTTGGAGGCAACTGACCTAACCGCTCCTCCACCAAGGCACGCATACATTTTAAAATGTCACATTTTAAAAACATCTGTAATCACTTACTCTGGTTCTGGATTCTTTGGAGAAAGTCCCCATACTTCAGGAGCTCCCAATTCTCCAATTCTCTCTCTCTCGCTTAATCTCCTAGAAGATACAGGCATGTCAATTACAACTTCATAGCTCAACTGTTTCCTATATATAACATTTTAAACTTTAATAAAGTCTTTGTATAAACTCAAAATATTTTTTTAAGGAAAGGTACAAGCAGGCGTGAAGGTCAGCATGCAGTCAGGCAGGAAGAGGAAAGAGGAAGCACATTATTTATTTTATTCAGCTGTTTATCACTGGCTGTTTCCCCAACCCCAGGTCTTGAACCTGAAATCTTGGGATTATGTGGACTGTACCTGGTTTAAACCACTAGGCCACCAGGGCACACCGATAAGCTCAAAATTTAAGATCTGACATTCTGATAGTACTATCAAATAGTACAAACTACAGACAACCAGAGCAGTGGGGCCAGAAATGCAGCCTGGGAAGCTGTCAGGTGAATTCCTTCTGCCACACACAGGCGATAGCTCTCAATCGTTCATTTCATCTTCTGCAATATGTGATAAGTTTGATGTTTGGAAGTAATTTCATTTGTTCACACGCTTACAAAAGCAAAAAGAAGCCTCTACCTTTGATTTGGTCAAACCTTGTTTTCAGAAATTCAGGATTTAATAAAGAAAATAAAAATGAAGCATTAGAAGTAGAAAATAAAGGGAGTTCAGAAAAGGAAAGAAAAATTTTCTCTGACAAAAACTGTACTTAGCGAGATAGTTTGCTTCTCCCCTGCCCTGCCCCCACCTTCGGTTCCTTTGGGGAAAAGGAAATTTATCTACTCCTGGAGGGCACTTAGTTTTGTTGTTTTGCTGATGACTTCTTCTCTTAATTTTTGCTATGACTCGAAAACAGACAAAATGAAAAACCAAGGCTCAGTTCCTCAAAGTTTAGCTACCTGGGCCCTCGCTTTAAAACAAATCATACAAAATATTGTTGGTTTGAATAAATTGTTATTTCCTGATCCAGGGAAGAAGGTATAATCATGTAGAGTCAGACCCAGGCTTCTCACTTGAAGAAACAGACAATCTGAAAGTGAACAAACTTAGATAACTGAACGTGGAATATCTGTGTATGGGGGAGAATGACTAACTGGTTGTAAAGACCATGCAGTCAAATTCTCATGCCTGCTGCCATCGGGCTTCACCTGAACTCTCAAGATAAAAGTATTTATCTTTTAAATGTACAAATGCAAATTTCATCCAAGAAGTTCCAACATCTTTTGGAGAGGATTCTCCAGTAAGATGGCTTTTTGATGGTCAACAGCTGGAATTTAACTCTGGAAATTTTAACCTGAAGAGGAATGTTTTCTGTGTAAGTCAGGACTGTTTTTACTGATTCCATACACCAAACTCTAAGAGCTAATACTTAAGGACTATTTACTATGCTCCGGGCATGAAACCATTACAATTTAAAAAACCTTCATGCCAACTGTATTCCATTTTAAAGGGTGAAGAAGTGAAGCTCAGAGAGCTTAAGGAACTTGCCCAACATCACATAACTATGAAGGAGCAAAACAAGGCTTCAATCTCGGTTACAGTCTGATTCTGGAGCCTGTCCTCTTCCACACCTTGCTTTATCATCTTCCACTGCTGGAAGAAAAATAATCATGAAGATATCTTCTACCTGTTAGAACTTCAAACCTGCCCCTCAATACCTGTAATACTTTAATATTTCCAGTTGTTTAGCACATAGTGCATGTAAAACACTTGGTATAGAGCCTGACACACATTTAACACTCAAACATTAGATATTAAATCTTAACAGGTGGATGGAAACAAGACTTTTGGTGATGAGCATTAACAGGTGTTGACATATAAGCCTGTACTGCTGAAATATTTATAACATTATAAGCCAGTGGTACTTAAATTAAAAAAATGTAATACATCTGTTTCCTTTCTCTTTACTCTATTTCCCACCCCCATACTAACTCTCATTATAGGAGACCTGATCTCGTTGTGGCCTTGTTTTTCATGGATAAGATTGAGTCCATTTAGCAAAGATGTTTCTCTACATAGCCTAATGTACAGTTTAGCAGATCACGCTCCCACCTTCATTCAGTCATTCTGTCTCAGAGGTTTTCTTCCCAGCCCATTTAAAACCTTCATCTCAACGCTTCCCAACACGCTACAAAACATTTCCACTTATATATCCTATTATCATCTCAAACCTGTCCGATCATTGAACAAGCAAGGGTTGCACCCATGCAAAGTGCCAGGCGCTGTCAATTTCGTAATCAATAAAATAGGGCTCATGCATTTCATAAGCTCAGTCTAGTGGGGAATAAAAACATGCTCAAGAATGAAAGCGATACAACCAAGTACGTGCTGTAATTTGGGTAGATCTGGGGCTTTGGGCCACGTTTACTACAGGCCAGGAGACAGAAGGGGCGGGAGACCAGGACACTATATGAAGGGACCCGCGGATGCGTGAAAACGTAAGGGGAGCAAGGGGCCACGAAAGCGTTGTGGGTGGTGGATTGCAGGAAGGGAGCAGAATGGACTGAACGCAGGCAGAGGGAAATGCGAACAGTCAGAAGCGGGACCAAGGAGAAACCAGACTCCAAAGGCAAGTGGGCTTGTGCAAGGGAAGCGTCTCACTCACTTCTGCCGCAAGCTTTCCTCCCTCTCCTTGTCCAGGAGGCTGGGCCATGGCTTGTCGCTCCCGTAGGGGCGCGAGTAACCGCCATAATAGGCGGACGAGGAGGCAGAGCCGAAGGGGGCGCTCCGCGGCAGAGAGGGCCGCTCTCTGGAGCGCGACCGCGAGCGGGTTCCGTAGGACTGGTTTCGGGAGCCTTGACTGAGGCCACTCAGCTGATGGCTGAGGCCATTCCGGTCCCTGGACCTAGAACAAGAACGCGAGCGAGAGCGGCAGCCCCGCGGGGAGCGGGTGGATTTGCTGGGTTTAGGACTCTTCGACGAACTGCGACGCTTCCTCAGAGAGGCCGAGGCCTCCCACTCCGGGCTGCGGGAGCCGGACACCGGAGCCATCCCAGCCGCGGGGTTCACCAAGCCGCGGGAGAAGGGGGCGCTCTAGTGAGCCCGGCAAAACCTCGGTCGCCTTGGCTCCCAGAACCGGTCACAGGGCCACCAACCGAACCTGAGGAAACCTTGCAAACAGTTCCGGGTACGTCGGCAAATCCCTTCCCCAGACCTAGATGGTCGACTGACGGAGTGGAGGGATGTGTGTAACGTTATAAAGGAGCCGCGAGGAAACCTAACCCACATAATTTGTATAGTTTGTAGGTTCCGAGCGAGGATACTTAAATGTAAACTTCAATAAAATGCCTGAACAGAAGGGCCACAGGCCACATTGCACTGAGAGACCATATGAAAAGTAAGACCACTGTAAATATATGTAATTTTTCTTTCCAATCCCAGACAAAATAAGCAGGACTTACTGAGATTGGTGGCTAGCTACTATGTCTAAGTTCAGCTTGGAGGGTAAGATTCTGTTAATGAGTTGAGCCTGATACACTGAAATTAAGTTTTAAGTCTAGAGATAAAACTACCTACTTATCCCCTAGACACCCGTCTCTGCTAACGTATTCTAGCAAAATAAATTTATAACCACCTCCTTACCCAGCCCCTTAAACTACTCCCATCATATGCTAGCTTAGCAATATATGGTTAATGGTCATTGTTTCTATTCATTTCATACTGTTTTTAAATGAAAGAGCATTCAAATATTAATTTACTATTTCTTTTTTATTGTGGGAACTTGGCTTTACAAAATAAGTTTACATGTGCAGTTTCACTATTCATTAAATATGTGAGAGCATACTAGGCCCACCACCACATTTCTAATAGCCCAGCATAGGTTGTACACACATGTGCATTCCCTTGATATAACTTTCCTGGCCCACAGGGTGCTTAAACTTGCTCTTTCTACTTGTAATAAACTTGTTGTGTGTTCCTGACCAAATGACACTCTCCAAAAATTCTTTTTGAATGTCCCCAGCATCTTATCAGTGTGTTGCACTCACCCTCACCTGCATCACTCATCACCCACTTTTCTCCTTCTGACTTACTTCATTTGGCATAATCCTCTCTAGTTCCATCCATGTTGTCGCTAATGGCAAGATTTTATCTTTTTTAGGAATGTGTAGTATTTCATTGTGTATATCTACACCACATCTTTTTTAAAGGAAAGGTGCAGTCAGGAATGAAAGTGAATAGGCAGGCAGGCAGGAAGAGAGATGAGGAAGAAGCATCTTTATTTTGTTTTTATTTATATGTTCACACTGATTGTTTCCCCCCTGGACCTGGGACACAAACACAGGCTTATGTGGCTCATTCCTTTGGAGGTAATTGACGTTACTGCTACTCCATCAGGGTGCATCATACACCACATCTTCTTTATCCCTTCCTCTGTTGATGGGTACTCAGGTTGTTTCCATTTCTTGACTATTGTCAACAATGCTGCAATAAATATGGGTAGTGCATATATCTCTTCAAGTTAGTGTTTTTATGTAAACACCTAGAAATGGGATAACAGGATCATGTGGAATTTCCATTCTCAGATTTTTAAGGAAGATGCTACATTCCACAGTGTTTTCACCACTTTACACTCTCACCAATAGTGTAAAAGTATTCTTATTTCTTCACATTCTCACCAACACTTGCAATTTCCTGTCTATTGGATAGTAGTTATTCTCACAGGAGTGAGGTTATATGGCATTATTGTTTTGATTTGTGCTTTACTGACTTGATTTTTTTTATTGTGGTAACTTTAATTTTACACATTTTACACATTAAAATAAACTCGTATGTGAAGTTCCCCATATGTATAGTTTCTCCATTCCTCAGATATATGTCAACATACCCTGCCCTCCACCAAATCACCAGGTGGTTTTCACCATTGTCCAGTGGACTCCACCACCATGTGTCCTCTCCTCATCCCATTCCCTATTGGGAGCCTCAGTTCTCTTGCAAGTGTCCAAGGGTTGGTTTTACTTCATCTGATCCTTTATTTTGTCTATTCACATTCCACCTATGAGTGAGATCATATGGTATCTATCTTTCTTCTTTTGACTCTCAGTTAGTATAGTCCCACCTAGACTTTTTTAAAAAGGAAAGAAGCAGGCAGGAATGAAGACAAGAAGGCAGACAGGCAGGAAAGGAAGAGAGGAATAAGAAGCATTTATCTCTTTATTTAGTTGTTCATTTTGGTTGTTCCCCTGGATCCTTGAACTTTATGTGGACTGTGCTGGAAACTCAGGCCTGAGCCACTGGGGCATGCCTGATTCATTCTTTATAGGGGTTAAATAATTTTTGTGTATCGACTATGAATGCATTGAGCTTGCATTAACTACTTGCAATCTGAGTTGCCTGGACAGGAGTATGGCTGTCATAGCACCAAAGAAGGAATAAGGGATATGTAAATGGGGGTTGTGGTAGTGGGAGTTAGGGGGACTCTTTTTTACTCTGTGTCCATTTTAATTTATAGGTGCTTCCCAATTGTACCTACAATTGTTGAAAAACTTTCATGACTGAAACAGAGTTTTTAATCACTTAACATTTTTTTAAAGAGGAAGGAAGAGAGAAGAGGAGGAGGAAGCATTTTATTTAGTTAGTTATTTGTTTTAGTCGGTCCTTGGCCATGAACCTGGGTCCTTGGGTTGTATGCGGCCTGCTCCCCAGGCACAGGCTTAACACTTGAGCCACCAGAGTGTGCTGAATTATTTGTTTTGAGAGGCTTTATAGGCTCAAAACCACAACTACATGCTTTAACTATTTTTCCTTCCAAATACTTCTTGGTAGCCCTGCCCTGTTACTCTGGCACCTAAGGCAAAGACTATCAAAGCCGTGGAACCAAGTTTGAGACCTGTGGTCCAGACCCATAGTCAGAGGTGCAAAAACAAAAAAAGCAACGAAGAACAAAACCAAAAAAAAGAACCTAAGCAAATACTTCTTGGTCAATATAGACTTGTGATCCCTGCCTGGGGTGCTGGCTTTTCTGATCCCTCTAACATCTGATGATAAATTGATGCTACATTCATAGGCAAGAGTTTGATGATATTAGGCTGTTAGGTGTATGGAAAATTTATCAAACTCTTGCATCAGTCAATTTGAATTTCCCATTGGAAAGACAGTGTCATACATAGACAATTGCTTCTAACATAATCTCACTTGGAGGAACTGTATCTGCCAACAGGTAGAAACGTCACTGGAGCATATGGGAATGTTCTGATAACCAAAAATAGAGCAGGATAAAGTGGAGCGATGTGACCATCCCAGGAGTTCTTTGAGCTAAGAGCTTGTGTGTGTATAAAGATAGAAAGTGTAAAGTGTGAATAATGCAGTGCCCAGTGTAGGAGTTGGATGGAGAATCTGAGTGCTCTGTGGCCCACCAGGCCTATAGGGGAATAGGATGTTGGTCAAATATGCTAAAGGCTAATTCCAAGTGTATTATGACAAGCTCATCCTCTATATATGAGAGGGGGTAGAGAATGAGGAAGCTCCAAACTTGGCAAACAACCCAGATCCTGAAGCAAAGCCCATGATTGTGGTGTCACGGATTCCAAATAAAATCACACAACTATCAATTCACATCTGTCTATGAAAAAGGAGAAAAGGCAAAAGAAGTTTGAATGCAGAGATAAGATACAGCCCTCTCTTGCTGCATTGTTTAACTCCAATATACTGACATTCTTTATTTGTGGTAGAGTGCAAAACTTTTGTGATTATATTAAAAGATAAATTGGTTCTATTTTGCTATTCCTTTTAGGGCAACTGTTAAATATGGAACTGTGGTATTTGATATCTCAGTCTTCTTTTCCTTGTCCTTCTCCCCCGCCCCTCCTTTTGCTTTGAAAAGGGACAAGAGTGCCTCCAAATATAGTTTTGCAAAATGTAACCAACACTACATAAAGTACTTTTATATCTGTTATCAGATAAACTACACCAATAAACTGAAAACACAAAATAGGCACATCTTGAAAACATTGGATTCAAATGAGTGGAGATGCTAGCAATAGTTACACTTTGATCTTGTCTTTTTTGAAAATTAATAGTCTATATTTTAGAGCAGTTTTAGGTTTACAGAAAAATTGAGCAGAAAGTACAGAGAGTTCTCATATACTCCCTCTTCTGCCCTCCTTGTACTCTCACAGTGTCCCATATTATGATCATTTTGCCTTGCTATGGTACATTCATTACAATTGAAGAACCAATATGACACATTGTAATTAAACTGTATATAGTTTACATTTTAGGGCTCTCTATAGATTTTGTCAAATGCATCATGTCATGTACCTACCATTATGGTGTCATACAGAATAGTTACACTTCCCTAAAATCTCCTGTGTTTCACATTCATCCTTCCTCCCCTGTCTTCCCCCACCCTTGACTTCTGGTAACCACTGATCTTTTTACTGTCTCTATGGTTCTAACTTTTCCACAATGTCATAATTGGAATCATATTGGATTTTCCCACTGAGAAGTATGTATGTAAAGTTCCTTCATGTCTTTTTGTATCTTTAGAGATCATTTCCATTTTATTGTTGAGTGGTATTCCATTGTATGAGTGCATCAAGGCTTATCTATTCACCTATTGAAGGACATCTTGGTTGCTTCCAGAGTTGGGCAATTATGAATAAAACTGCTCTAAGTATTCATGTGTAGGGTTCTGTATAGATATAAGTTTTCAACTTATTTGGGTCAATCGCTAGATTACTGGATAGTGTGATAAGACTATGTATCACCGTGTAAGAAACTGTCAAACTGTCTCTCAGTGTGGCTGACCCATTGTGTATTTTCACCAGCAATGAATGAGTGTTCTGATTGCTTCACATCTTTGTCAACTTTTGTTGTTTTCACTGTTTTGGCTTGTAGCCATTCTAATAGATGTGTAGTGATATCTTGTTTTAGTTTTCAATTTCTAAATTTCATGTGACATTGAACATCTTTTCATATGCCAATTTTATATCTTCTTTGGCGAGTTATCTGTTCAAATCTTTTTCCTGATTTTTAATTGTGTTGTTTGTATCATTGAGTTTTAAAGGTTCTTTGCATATTATGGATTCAAGTCTTTCATCAGATATGTTTTGGAAACATTTTCTTTTAGTCTGAGACTTGTTTTTTTCATTCTCATAATAGCGTCTTTGTATGGCAGACATTTTAAAATCTGAGGAGGTCCAAGTTATCATATTTTTCTTTCATAAATTGTGCTGGTGTTATTCTATCTAAAAATCCATCGCCAACCCTGAGGTTGCCTAGATTTTTTCCTGTTATTCTCTAGAAGTTTTACAGTTTCGTATTTTACCTTTTGGTCTGTGACTCATGTTGTGTAAATTTTTGTGAAAGAGTAAAATTAACTTTCGGAGAGGCCATGTGGATGTCTAGTTATTCCAGTAACATTCGTCAAAGAATCAAATGTCAAATATTAGTTGACTATATTTATGTGAGTTTATTTTCTAGGCTCTCTATTCTGTTAGATTGATCTATTTGGCTATTATTTTGGCAATGCTACACTGTTTTGATTAGTCTTTCCAGAAGTCATGAAGTTGGGTAGTGACAGTCTTTTGCTTTATTCTTCTTCAATATTAATTGGGGTATTCTGGGTTGTTTGCCTTTCCATATAAAAATTAGGATCAGTTTATTGATTTTCAAAAAGTAACCTGCTGGGATTTTGATTGGAAATGTGTTCAGTCTATCGATTAAGTTGGAAAGAACAGACATTAACAATACTGAGTCTTCCTAGGTGTGAACTTTAGACTATCTCTCCATTTATTTAGTAGTTTCTGTTTTGGAAGGTTTATTAATTATTGATTTAATTTAAAAAGTAGATATAGGTGCGCCCTAGTGGAGTGAGGGTTTTCTCAGCTGCCTGCAGAGGAGTGCAGTCCGCATACATCACAAGGACTTGGGTCCATGACCTGGGACTGGGGTAACAACCAAGATGAACAACTGAATGAAATAAATTAAAATGTTTCCTCCTCTCTCTTCCTGCCTGCCTGTCTACCCACCTTCATCCTTGCCTACACATTTCCTTTAAAAAATAGGTATAGGTCTATTCAGATTGTTTATTTTTCTTATAAGATCTTTGGTTTCTTACATCAGAGTTTTTTTTAGTTTTCCTCATATTCATATTAAGATATTACACATATTTGTTAGATGTATACCTATTTCATTTTGGGGTGCTAATATAAATGGTGGTGTGATTTTAATTTAAATTCCAATTGCTCAGGAGCACACCTTTGTGACTCTTTGGGCTGAGAAACTGACATGTGAATCACATAAAGCCTAAGTACCAGGGCTCATGCCCTGGGGCCGAGGTGAGAAAACAAAAATGAACAACTAACTAAATAAAGATGTTTTTCCTCCTCTTCCTCCCTCCCTCCCTTCCTTTCTTCCTTCAATGTTTCTTCCTTTCCCCTGTCTCCTCTCTTTAAAAATTCCCAATTGCTCATTGCTGGTGTATAAGAAAGTGATTCACTTTTTTTTTTTGGTATTAATCTGTGTTCTGCAATCTTGGTATAATCAATCACTTATTAGTTCCCCAAGGTGTTTTTTTTTTTTTTTTTGACAATTCCCTGGAAATTTCTCCCTAGAAAATCACATCGTTTGCAAATGAAGATAGTTTTATTTCCTCCTTTCATCTAGGAATGAAATGATCTAGTTTCTCACCATTTAGTATGATGATAGCTATAGGTGAATTAAACTTTTTTATTGAAGTAACTGGTTTATGTAGGGTTCAGATGTGCATCATTATAAATCAACAAATATATTATGTTCACCAGTGAACTGCAGATTTCTTTTAAATAAATGTCTTTTTATCATGCTGAGGAACTTTCTATTCTTAGTTTGCTGAGAGTTTTAAACATAAATTGGTGTTGGGTGTCATCAAGTGCTTTTTCTGCATCTCTTGATATGATCATGTGATTTTTCTTCTTTAGCCTGTTAATGTTATACATTACAATAATTGAGATATTTTTGTTGTTCTCAAACCAACTTTATTATTTGTGGAACCCACCTTATTTCCACCCTCCCAGTCCTAGATGGGGGACAGCCAGAAGCTATACACCTTACAGGGGTTCCAGGGCTCTATGGGAGGTGGAAGTGGCCACTGTCACCCCCATGGAGGTGGCAGTACTGCTTTAGGGTGGGCTGTCCCGGGTTAGTAGCTCTAACCTGCGGGATCGTAGCTGGGCCTGGATGACCCAAAAGGGGATCTGGTGTCTAGGCATCGAGGATTCCTCGCTGCCCAAGGTGTCCATGGTGGTAGTAGAGACGTTTTCGGTGCCAGCCACAGCATGTTTGCACAGTGGGCAGTAGCGCCTTTGGGCCTGGGACAACCAGGGGTCGATGCAGTTGGAATGGTAGGTGTGGGAACAGGGGAGGATTTGACCTGGTCTCCCTCTTGGTAGTCATCGAGACAGATGGTGCACATGTCGTTCTGGCGCGTGTAGACGCTCACCTGAGTTTTCTGGTACGCCTGCGTCATGACAGGAATCCTGGCAAGAGCCCTGGCGGACTGCCAGTGGCTCCACCAGTCATGCAGCGGGGCCAGGGTGCTGCCCACCACAAAGGAGATGGCCAGCACTGAGTAACAGTTCAGATCCGGGATTGGCGGGTAGTCTGACTGAATCAGGATCCGAGCTGATTTGTCGAAGCGGATGATCATGCGCAGAACCTGCGAAGAGGTCTCACTCACAAATACCGAGGGGATGACGATCCGGCGCTGCTGGTCCTGGTAGTCGTGCCCCATGTACACTAGGTCATTGGAGCGCACATTGTGCACGATGGCTGCCTGAAAGCCTGCACGCTGGGCATGTAGCAGTTTGATGTAGAAGTCGCACTGGTAGCGGCGGATGAGCACGATGGCGCGCAGAGAGCCATTGCCCCGTGGCGGGCCCTCGATTGGGAGGCACGCGTTGGCTGGCTTGGCCTCCGTCAGATAACCCAGCATTCCCTCACGGGTCATGGGCACCCCAAACTGGGCAGGCTTGTCCATAAGG
>RJWH01010370.1:0-17087 GCA_004363575.1 Solenodon paradoxus
GCTCCTAGTTGTCTATTTGGGGTTTTCACTCTGGCCCCTTGGGCTGCACATGGTCCGCACACCAGCGTCTCAGTTGTCTGAGCCACAGGGAGTCCCGTGTCTTTTCCTTTTCTTGACACCGTCTTTCCTAGAGCAGAAGCCTTTCATTTAAGGAAGCCCAAATACCAGTCTCCTTCTCACGGATCATGCCTTGGGTGTCGTATAAAAAGTCATCACCAAACCACGATCATCTTGATTTTCCCTACGCAGACCCTAGGAGTTGGCAGCTTTTGTTTGCCCGTTAGGACGATGATCCCTGAGTGATCTGTGAAGGTGTGAGGGCCCCACCGGCTCCCATGTTTCTGACCCAGCTGCCCAGCTCTCCCAGCACCGTGTGTTGAAACGACCATCTTTGCTTCCTCGTCAAAGGCCAGTCCCCGTGCTCACGTGGGTCTGTCTCTGGGCTCCGGCCTGGCCTGCGACGCCTGTGCCCGGACCTGCCTGCCTGCCACCGTCGCCTCGTGAGAAGTCCCCAGGTCAGGTCGGGCAGCGGTGGTCCTGACTCCCACCTGCCCTCTCACCGCTGCCGGCGCTGGCCCGGTCTCCACGGAAACGCTAGGCCGAGCCCGTCGGGAGGCACTGAGTGTTTGCGTCGAAGCTGGGAAGGACTGGCGTGGTGACAATACCGAGCCTTCTCATCCATGGACATTGTGGTATGGGGTCCGTCATCAGTTCCGTGGTCTCCCGTACGGACCTTGCCCACGTCTCACTGAATTCACACCACGTGCTTCGTCGGGGCTCCACCGGCCTTTGCAGAGGTGCGTGGGGGGCCACGGTCCTGCAGGCGGGGCCGCCGGGGGTGGGGGACAGTGTGTCGGTGGAGCGGACCTGGTGCTGGGGCCCCTGCCTCCGGCCGCTCTGAGACACACCAGCGTGGAGAAGCGACACGGGGCGGCCTTGACTCTGCACCCATCGGGACCAGCCTGGGCCACGAGTCTGTCACTCTGATGCGAGAAGCCACGTGGCCTTTTGGGTCCCCAGCACGGCTGTCGCTCAGGCCCTGAGCCCAACACCTCGTCTCCTCTGTGGGCTCCCGGGCGCGTGCCCGCGGTCCCCTGGGGGAGGTGTCCCTGCTGGGGCCTGCAGGTCTCTTCCTGGGAGCGGGTGTCACTGTGGAGAAAGGACGTCTGCAGGCTGGGCACATGGAGGCGTGGGGCCCTGCGCGGTGGCTCTGTGGGGGGAGGCTGGCGGCACGGTGGGAGCCAGGTGGGAGTGGGCCGGGAGGCACCAGTGCCTGGCCGGGGGCACACCTCGCTGAGGGCACTGTCACGGGGACAGGTGGGAGCAGGAACGACAGGACCGCTGCGGGTTGGCGGCAGGCCCTCTGTTGGCGTCACTGGACAGTGGGGTGCCCGTGCCAGCAGGTTTTCCGGGGAGCATGGAGGAGGCTCGAAATGGCCATGCGTGCACCCTCTGCCCCCGGAGCCCCAGGAAAATAGCTGCACTGACAGACAGAGCGTGGGCGCCACCTCCACAGACACACTGGCTGCTTCTTTATTCAAAGATCTACGTCACCCGCATGTGAACCGCACACAACACAGCGGGAACAGGCCTTCCGGGCAGGATGCAGCTGACACTCGTCTGCAGCCTGATGGAGGCACCGAGGTCACGACACGCAGGTGCTCACAGACGCGGCCTGATCTCATTCCCACAGGCCCTCCCTGGACAGCGGGGTGGCCCTGGGGACAGTCCCTTCGCCAGGCCCGCGACGATGAAGCCCCTGTCCTTCTCCAAGTGTCCCGGAGCCTGGCAGGCGGCACAGAGGCAGTGGACGCAGCCCGTCAGCTCTCCTCGCCGCCCAGGGCCTTGGTCTTCAGGAAGAGGCTCTGCATGGCTGAGACCCGTTTCTTGTCCTGGATGTTGAAGACCTGGAACTGCGGGCAGGGTGGGGCCAGAGGGTCACAGGGACACGGCGTGGGCCAGCCCGTGCTCATGACCACCCCTGCCCCCAGGGCCTTCCTCGTGCAGGTGTCCTGGGGCCGGCTCGCACTAGGCGCTGGTTGAGGGCCCAGCACCACCCATCCTGTTCTTTGGTGTGGCGGTTGGCTCTTGGGGAGAGGAACCCCAGTGGATGCCACGGGAGGGAGGGGGATAGCATGTCGAGGGAACCCCTCAGTATTCCTGTCAGCATGCCCCACAACCTGCACCACCCCCACCCCTAGCAGGCCGCCAGCTCTGTCCTCCCCAGCACCACTACCCCAGCACTGCCCCCAGCACTGCCCCCAGCACTGTGCCCAAGCACCAGCCCCCAGCACCACCTCCCCACACCCAGCACTGGACCCCCAGCACTGAGGCCCCCAGCCCCCAGTCAAGCATGCAAGTAAGGAGGGCCATGGCTGTGGTCTCCTGGGCCAGGGCGGACAGAAAGCTGCCCCCTGGGGCCCAAAGGGTTCGTCCCTTCACCAGGGTGACCCGGGGAGGCAGCAGGGCCTCCGAGTGCCTCCAGGGTGGGTTGGGGTGATTCTGGGGCGAGTGAGTAGAGGCCCCAGCACCGAGACACTGGGGTCGTCCCATCGCATGGGACTCGGGCCCATCCAACCCCCAGATGGCAGGGCTTTGCCCGGATGTTGGGCCGTCCGGGGGCCGGCCTGACCGCTGGGCTCGATCCTGGGGGAGTGGAGCAGGGCTGTGTCCCCACATGGCGGCCTGGGCGCCGGCCCACCTTGTCCAGCAGCACGTCGAAGTAGGCGGTGGCCCAGTAGGCGGGGTCGCTGGCCGGCAGCTGCAGCAGCGCCTTGAGGCCGCTGCCCAGGCGCGGAGGGGCGCTGCGGCCCAGATGGGACACGTGGATGCGCAGGGCCGCGTCGGGCTCGCTGGCGAAGCGCTCCACGCGCTGGTACAGGGCGTTGAGGTCCAGGCCGGTGCCCTGCAGCAGGTTCCGCTCGGGGTGGAGGACGTGTGGCAGGTTCCGCGTGGCCAGGCAGCAGAGCAGCACCACCAGCAGGCGGTACGCGGCGCCCTGCAGCTCCGCCCAGTCCTCGGGCGCCGGGAAGAGCGCGCAGGCCCAGAGCAGCACCATCTGCGCGTGCGCGCAGTCAGCACCGCCCTGGCCTCTGGTTCCCCCGCCCGAGGGCCCAGCGCCGTGGACCCGTGTCTGTCCCGGGACCCCCTCCACAGCGCCCCCTTAGTGTGCCAGGGCCGCCCCCCAGAGCCCCCTCAGGGATTCCGAGGCCAGTTTCCACTTCTGGGCCCCTCATTCCTAGACCAACCGGAGCAGCCCACCCGGTGGCGGCCCAGCCCCAGCCCCGGGCGCGAGCCGACAGGACGCGTGGACAGGACACTACTCGGACCCGCTCCTGACAGTGCTGGGTCTAGCACCCCTCCCCTCTGCGGGCCCCATCACCCCTCCTCCACTGGGGTCTCGGGCTCACAGCATGTCAGGCCCCCAGGAGCACGGATGCCAGCCCCCCTCAGGGTGGGGATGGACGCCTGAGTGGGGTGACCTGAGGTTACAGGGGACCCTTGCAAGCCCTCCGGGTCCCCGCTCTCCTCACTGCCCAGTGCACAGAACCCTCCCTCACTCTGCCGCCCCACTTCTTCCACCCGGCGCTCAGCACCCTGGACCCTGGTGGGCACCCAGGGCCGGTCCCCGCAGAGCTCCGCAGCCCAGAGACAGAAAAGAGGGGTCGGGACCCCATTCTACTGTCGGGGCTCCCTGGTCCGCGGGCTGCAGGCGGGGGGTGCGCTGGCAGGAGGGTCAGACCTGGCCCTCTGCCCTGGTGGCAGACGCGGCCCAGCCCTCTCTCGCGTACCTTGAGGTGGCCAAAGGTCAGGCCGGGGGCCTGGCCGCCGTCGCGCCAGCTCTCGTGGTTGACCCGGTCCAGGATGGAGAGACTGTCCAGGCGGTGGCCCGGGAGGGAGCTCAAGGCGTCCAGCATCCTTGCGAGCAGGTGGTCTGTGGAGACCCTGGGCGCAGGCCGGCGCTCGGTCAGTGTCGGGCCCGGGCCAGGTGTCCGAGCATCTGCACCGCCACTTAACCCACGAAGGTAGAGCCCCTGCCCCGCTTCTGCCTCCCCAGGACCAAGGTCGGGCACCCATGGCACATGGTCATGACAGTGACCAGTTTTCGCAGTGGGGACATTGGGGACAGGGCCCGGCCCAGCCCCCGCATCTCAGGAGCTGCACCGGGCAGCAGTGTGGAAGGGGCGGCCTTCACGCGGCCGTGACCCAGGCTGGACTGGAGGGTGGGGACTCCAGGCTAGTGCGGCCTTGTGTGGGCCGACCGGCGTCCACACCCCGGGTCTGTGGAAGTGGCAGTGAGGGGCCATTTCTTGCTACTTGTCACCTGGGCTGTGCCCTGTCCGTGTGACCTCAGGCCCAGACATCCCTCCCCTACAGGTGTCAGCCAGGCAGCGGGATGCAGCCCTGCTCTGTGCAGAGGGGCCGGGGGGCCTCGGGGAGGGATGCAGCCAGCCACGAGCAGTGCACTGGGGTCGCGCGTGTTTGAGAATGCAGGCAGCTGTGACGCTGTCTCGGCCTGGGCCACGCGGCAGGTACCACCAGGCACCAGGTGGGCAAATCGCCCCAGACGCGCCACCTTGCCTGCGAGGACTGGGGTCCGGACAGGCTCTGTCCTCTTGGTGTGGGATCCCAGGGTGTTCTGCCGCTGTCCCAGCCCCCTGCCCCAGCGCAGACCCTGACTTGGCCTCTGTGTGCGGTGCCCTCGCCTCGCTGCAGGCTCCTGGCGCAGGCTCCGGGGCCCAGGGCTGGCGGAGAGGGGCCTCTGGCGCGCCCACCAGCGCCGTCTCGTGGCCGGGGACACATCTGCCCGTGTGTGGCAGGGCAGCCGGCAGGGAGATTCATCAGACTGCCCCCTGCTGTGTGGGGCCGTCTCAGGGGACCCGTCAGGACCCTGGACCAGCCATCTGTCCTCACTGCAGTTTCTCACCCTTACCCTGTGGGGCGCATGGCCACTTCCCGAGAGCGTGTGGGGCCTCCGAGCCTGTCCTCAGTGTCTGGTGCCGGCCACCCCCGGGCGCAGAGGGCACAGCTCCTCCCACCTGCGGCCCCAAGGGGCACATCCAGACCTCAGAGACCTGGGTCCAGTCAGCCAGGCCCCGCTGCCCACAGGGACGCTGTCGCCAGCCTGCGGCGGCCCTACCTCCAGTGCTGGGCGCTGGCCAGCACCAGGGCCACCTCTTGACTGATGACTCTCTTCATGCTGCCCTCGGGGAACCCCGGCATCTTCTGGGGCCCCTCCAGGGCGGGCACCCTGAGCCTCTTCCGCACCACGGGCACCACGTTGAAGCGGATGGTCCTCCAGCCACTGGACACCAGCAGGGACAGGCACAGCTCCCCCTCCTGCAGGCTGGCTGCGTTCAGGGACCCTGCAACAGCCACAGGCTGGCTTCACCGGGGCGCCCACCTCTGCGGAGACGGCACCGCTCTGCACCCCTGCTGCGGGCAGCAGCCCCACGCCCACGTCCATCGGGAGCCTCAGCCAGGCGGGGTCCACGTACGTCCCCGAAATCCAGTGTGGAAACCCTGACCCCAGGGCCCCAGACTGACCGCCCTTGAAGACAGTCCCTTCAAGAGGAGGCCGAGGTGCCCGATCACAGGACTGCCTCCAAGGACGGGCTCAGAGGACACAGGGAGGGCCGTGACGTCGGGACAGACCCTGGAGGGACAGCCTGTGACCCTGAGTGCACACATCCAGCCTCCAGACCGTGGACCTAAGTCACTGTGTTTCAGCTGCTCCTCTGTGGTGTCCCTTGGGCAGCAGTGAGCTGGCCAAAGTGGGGGGGTCCCGGGGGAGCGCCCCATGATGACGGGGCTGCCTCCCAGAGCCGGGCCGGGCAGATGTACTCCTGCCTGTCCCCACGCTGTCACCCCAGCATGCTGGCTGCACCCCTGGCCTTCCTGAGGTCCCACCCCACCCATGCCCGGCGCCCGCCTCTAGAGGAGTGGGGGCTGGATTTCTGGCTTCTCAGTGCTTGTGTGTGAGGCTACACCCCAACCTCGGCATCTCCCAGAGGCTCCTTGGTCTTCAGAAAAGTCTTGGGGTGCTCTTAGTGCCCCAGAAGCCCCAGATGCTGACAGTTGGCGCTGCCCATCCGTGGTACCCGGGGTGGGGTGAGCCTGGACTTCCAACGGAGCCCTCCTCCCAGCGCCCTCCGGCCCCCTGGAGCTTTACTGAGACCCCCCATTAGTCCGGGGGGCAGGGCTTAGGACAGGGCCCCCAACCCCCCTGGGCAAGAACAGCAGTGTCCCGAAGGCCTGCTGACCTTTCTGGGAGGAGGCCACCAGCATCGCCCGGTCCAGGACGGGCAGCGGGTGAGGCCAACCACCTACGAGACCCTGACACCTGAATCCTGGCACCAGAACCAGGGACAGCAGATCCCCGGCCCCAAGAGGGCCGGCTGGGTGGTGGGGGCATCGTGGGTGACCGGGCCCTCAGCCTCAGTGTCCCTGGACAGCAGAGCAGGCAGGGCGGCCAGACGGGGCACCCCCACGACACGTGTGGAGCGGTCTCTGCCCTCCAGCCCTGCGAGCGCCCTGCTCGGAGCCGGGCGGCAGGGAGACACACCCTAAGACAGCGAGGCCCCTGCCCGCCTGCACAGCCACCTGGTGCCCACGCGGGGTTGGCAGGAGGCACGCGGACGCCGCCAGTGTGCAGGGCGCCCCTCCGCGGCCCTGCCCCTGCGCCTGGGCGGCCCTCGCGGTCCCGCGCGCATCACGGCTCCACGGCTGAGGCGCCTGTCAGGCAAGCCACTGTCCGTGGTTTCATTTCCTTATCTACAGAGTCGGAACCACGCAGGGGAGGGGCCCGCCGCACCCATCCCCTGCGTCTGAGCTGCTCACCATGGCAGCCTGGTCGCACCGGTTCCGGGCCCGGGCGGGGCGGCCTGAACCCCGTCCCCTGGGGTGCCCGCTTCCCTTTAAGTGAGTGAGTGTCAGGAAGCAATGCCTGGAATGTCCCGGCATGCCCGGCGCTGGCCGGGGTGCGGCTCCCCCCAGCATCTGTGCTCCGAGCCCGGCCGGGGTGAGAAGGTCAGCCGTCCACCTGCCTGACCCCGGGGCCTTGCGCTCACCCCGAAAGTGAGGCATCTCCTAGGAGGGGCTGTGGGCCGCAAATGAGCTGGCCAGGTGGGAGTGGCCACAGGAGATCAAGCAGAGCAGACCTACCGGGTCACCTGTGCTGACTGGGAGGTTCAGAAGGTGACGGAGAAAGCGGCAGAGGGGCCGGATGCCTGACGACAGGCTCCTGCCCCCGAGAGGGCTGCTTGTCGGCCCTGAGAAGACGGTGACGGGCAGTGCAGGGGGCCCGGGCGGGACGCTGCCCCTGCTGGCGTCACAGGTCTATCCAGCAGGCACCTCTGAGGCCGAGCCGGTGCCAGCCTCCCCGGAGCCCCAGGTGGCCCCGGATGTGAGCAGACTCGGGCTCCACACGCTGGTGCCGTCACTGCCCCGGCGAGTCTGACCGTCCCTGCACGCTGACCTGAGCAGGCTGAGGACAGCGGCTCAGGCAAGGACTCTGCCACACGCCTGTCCCCGGAAGCAGCACTGCGACCCCAGCCCCCTGCAGGACAAGCCCCCGGGGCATGGGCTCACTGCCAGGGTCCCTTCTGTCCTGCTGCAGGGCCAGGCCCCTGCCGGGCTCACCACCCGGGTCACGCCAGCAACAGAAGGGACGCGAGGCCAGACGCTGCCTCGAGAGAAGCGCCGGCCAGAGTCCAAGGGCCGAGCCCCAGTTAGCCTACCGGACACGGTTATCTCTGTGGGGTGTCTGGAGCCGGAGACCCCACCGTGAGCCTGAAGCAGCCCAGCCACGCCCGTGCGCCCCGCGGCACAAGGGCTCCCCACTACCTGGCGGGATGAGGCCGTGGTGTCTGCAGTGCACGATGGCGGCCACCAGGAGGCCCCTGAGGACCTGCAGGACCTTGCCGGGCACGATGTGGCCGCAGCACTGGGCGCTGTCCTCGGCACTGAAGACATCCTGGGTGGTCCAGCACTCCAGGCCGGCCCCGTCCCGGGGGACGCCCAGGCGGCAGGTGCCGGGGCCGTGCACAGCCCCGGGCCCCAGCTCCTCGACCCACAGGGCCTCGGCGTCCACCCGCAGGGGCACCTCCATGTCCAGCGGGTCCTCTGAGGAGCGCAGGGCGAACTGGAAGGCGCCCAGGTCACAGGAATAGTCCACGAGGAAGCGGGCGTCCCGGGCGTGCACCTGCTCCAGCACCGTGAGCAGCGCGTCCTCCGCCCGCTGGAAGTCCTGAGCCCGCCGTGCGGCCTGCGAGCGCAGGGCCTGCAGGCAGTGGTGCCACAGGGGCACTGGCGCAGCCATGGCAGGCGGCACCTGCGTGAGGAGCAGCCGGCCGGCAGGTGGGCTGGATCCAGACGGCCCCCAGGCAGGTGGGGCGCAGGTTAAATAGTGATGGTGGCCGGGCCTTTCAAGTGCGGTGAGTCAGCCGCCAGCAATCAGGAAAGTCACAGGGCGGTGGGTGGGCGGTGCCTCCCCCGCCACTTGTTCCACTCACGTCCACGCCAGTCACGGGCCAGGCGGCTGCAGAGAAGTCACACGCGGGCCCGTCCCCTGGAGCTGGCATTGTCCCCACACTGTCCCTGAAGGTGGGCCTGGTGGCCCCCACCCCCACTCAGCCCAGAAGCAGCAGGGCTCTGACACTGGGCTCCCCGCTCCGGAGGCGGGTGCACTGAGCCCCACTGCTCAGACGAGGAAAGTGACAGGGACCCCACTCTGCAACGAGGCTGGGCTGGGGCTCATCTCTGCAGCCCCAACACTCTCGCCCCCACACCTGTGCACTGACCCTGGGAGCCCTGCAGCCCAGCTGTGGACCCGCCTCTTCCCTGCGGGGCCCAGGCCCTGGGGCCGTATCCCCCACCCTTCAGGACTCCAGAGAGAGCACCCACCTGGCCTGCTGCCGGAGGAGTCCAGTTCCAGGGAATCTCTGGGAGGCAGCACCCACCACGGCCCAGCACCTGCCGGGCGGCCCCGCCCACCCGCTGTGCTCCAGGAGCGTGGAGGCCCAGCCCAGTGTGGTGGGGTGTGGCCCGCGCCCTCCCCCGCCTGTCCCCACCCCGCTCAGGCACCATGTTGTGCTCAGAGCTGCTGCACAGCAGGACCTGGACACGCCCCGCAGAGTCCCCAGCACCTACAGCTCCCAGGACAGCCCTTCCCACTGTCAAGCAGGAGACAGAGTTCCCTCTGCAAACCCCGCCCTGCACACCGACAGGGCGCTGGGCGCACGGGGCCAGATGCCCGGTGGCGGAGCAGGACAGCCCAGGGCCTGGGACGTGGTGAGGCGGGTCTGCAGCCCCTCGTCGGGACCTATGTCTGCTCCTTGTGAGGTGACAGGGCTGCAGACGGCGGGGTTAGGAGGGGACTCGGGACTGTCTGGCCAGGCCCTGAATGCCACCCACCCCGGTGTTCTTTAAAGAAGACAGAGGCCGAGGACGTGGTGCAGGGGAGACACAGGACAGGCTGCGTGGACACGGCGGGGCGGGCTGGCCGGGCCTGCTGCGTCTCTGGCGTGTGTCTCAGGACAGCCGTGCGTCCCCTTGTGTGACCGCCCAGAACTCTCCTTCCCAAACGTGCTGTCCCCATTCCACACTGACTGTCCCCCTCCCTGGGCCCGACAGGCGTGCCTGTGAGGCTTCAGGGCGCAGTGTCCTCACATCCCGCGTGCGGGGCCTGCCAACACATCGCCTACGACCGAGTCTCGGCCACTGCCCACCCGCCCGCACCGGTGGCCCCAACCCCGCAGGGCCCTGGCCTCCACCCATGGACTCTGCGGGTGTCGCTGCGATGGACATGGGTGTGCCGGCGTCCTTCTGACCCTGCCGTCCAGCAGGGTCCTGCACCAGAGAGGGCTGCAGGTCCCAGGGTGTCTGGGTTAATGGGGGCGCAGTCACCCTCAGCGGTACACGGGGCTCCGGTCCTGCGTCCTCCTGACGCTTGTCCTCTGTGTAGACGGTCACCCGCAGGTGTGCGGCGGTGCCTCACGGGCTCTGGTCCTGGTCTCCGTGCGGCCCGATGGGGCACCTGCGTCTCCATGCTGTCGGACACTCATGTGGTCTATGGGGATACGTCCTCTCGAGGTCAGGGCCGCTGTCACACGCAGCCGTCGGGGCCTTTGCTGCCGTCTCTCCAATGGCGCCCGCGCGCACGAGGTTGGACGCACTTCCCTTCCACTGCCTGTGCGTTTGGGGTCACCGACACGCCCAGTCTTACGAATGTCTCCCTAGGTCTTCTCCCAAGTCAGAGACTTGGGACCAGCAGGCCCGTCCCAGGGCCCCAGCAGAGCCCCGCTGGCCTCTCTCCAACACCAGGCACCTGGGTTTTGATGCTCAAGCTGGAGGTAGGTCCCTGAGTGGCCAGAACCTGCCCCAGGCGGGCCGCACAACCTTCTTAGGCGCCAGGGACAGTGAAACGGTCTGGGCTCCTTCCCAGGGCCTCTCAGGTCCAGCCCAGCCTGAACCCTTCACCCTGGCTGATGGCCCCCCAGGGTCCTCCGGGGCCTGGGCCCCTGGCGAGGTCTCCTGAGAGCTGGTGGTCGGGATACACGACACATTTACACCTGTGGCCGGGGTGCCTGGGGCAGCCCCGAGGGTCCTCCTGGGCCCCGTCTGACCTGACCCCTGTACAGGCCCTGCTGCTGCCCATGGCTGGGCCTGAGCCTCAGACTAACGGCGGGGCAGACACACAGAAGGGCCCTCGCCAGGTGCCCCCACTCTGGGCAGGCACCGTCAGCAGCACTTCTCGGTGGCTCTGCACGGCCACTTGACACACCCAGGGTGCCCGTATGTCCTCTGTGCCACACCTGCAGGGGACTCGTCCGACAGGCCGTGACCGCCTTAGCAGAGACACAGCCGCAGACAGGAGCCCTGCCCGGGGGTGTGTGGCGGCCAGCTCAGCAGACTGACCTCAGGGAGACGTGTCTGCATCGGCGCCTCTGGGAGGCCTGGGCACCCCGAGGGCACAGAGTCACCACTGCCCCTGCACAGACAGCAGCCAGTCTGATCCCAGAGACGATTGAGGGGCCAGCAGCCGGGAGGCCGGAGGGGCTGGGCCTTTTCCTTATGCCTCTCCTTCGCCCGTGAGTGACCTCAGGGGACATGTCGGGGACACGTGTCCAGTCCACAGCAGGCCCCGCACACTCACCCGTGCCACCGTTGGTCAGGGTGGGGATGGGACACAGAGCAGCTGGTGAGCACCTGCGGGGACGCCTCCCTTCTCAGGGTCTGGTGCCTGCAGGGCTGGGCCTCAACTTACCCCCTGCTCACCCTTGTCTGCTGACCACACGTGGGGACTGTGGCTTGTCCCCGGGAGTCAGCCAATGTGGAGGTGGCCTGATGCCGTGATGGGTGGGGACAGAAATAACGCCCCAGAGACAACCTCCTCTGAGCACAGATGAGGCTGAGCCGCCATGTGAGGGGCAGACTTGTCGGGGTGCTGAGCATCCCCCATCCGGGGAAGGGTGCGGGGGCCGGGCCTGTGAGCCTGCGGGCAGGGACCAGCCCGAGCTGCCCACCGAACCATGTCTTCCGCTCCTTCCAGAATGCTCCCGGGTGCCAGCGCCAGGGGCTTTCCAGTCCTTGGATCGCCCAGGACCAGAGATCACCAGCTCAGACTCCAGACAGCGAGGCCCTGGTGGGCGCAGAGGAGGTGGCTGGGTGGTCGGCCCCACCCGCAGGGGCGCCAGCGTTCCCGGTTTGCTCAGCAGCGCGGGTTAGAGAGTCCTGCAGCGCCTTCTCCCATCGCCCCTGAGGAAGGGCCGCGTGGGGCAGAGCTCAGGACGGCCCCTCCTGCCCTGCCTCCCTCAGACGGTCAGCCCCCCGGGCTGAACTGGCCGTGTCCCTGCCGGCCCTTCCTGTGGGACGTGGCCTGAGCAGGCTACTCTGAGAAAACGGATTCCGTCCACGTGCGGGGGGCCGCTGGACCCCAGGCCTCAGGCCTCAGTCCCCCGTCTGCTCCAGCCACTGCACAAGTGTGGGGCAGTCCCGACTGCGGGTCCTGAGCGGGAGGCAGGAGGCAGTGGGCGGGGAGCCTTGTCCAGGTGTGGCTGCCCAGGGGACGCTCCGCCAGTGTCCAGGAAACGGCCTCCTGCAACAGCGTCCCGGGTCCCCATGGCAACCAGCCGCACTCCCATTTCCAGGGCAACAGCCCGTGGCGTCTCGGTTGCCACAGCAACTCCTGTGGGCTCGGTTGGGCACATGGTCGCCCAGCCCAGAGGGTGGCCGCGTGCAGACAGAGGAGCCGGAGGTGCCGTCCGTCCCGTCCCGGGAGGAGCCCCGCCTGAGCCTCTCCCAGCCGGCCGGCTCCCCGTCCTGTGCACCTGCGATGAGTTCCGCCTCCAGTGGGCCTGGCGACGGGGACGCAGCCGAGAGGTCCCGGCTGGGGCTGGACTCTGTGATCCAGGTCAGTGGGGTGGCTGCCCTCCGCCAGCTCCCTTGAGCAGGCGCCGCGGCCACCCTGGGAGGAAAGGGACCCTGCGCAGAGGCCACACCTCCCCCTCCAAGGGACACTTACCTGTGCCCGCGTGGTCAGCACAACCTGCCACCGAGGAGCGCGCACACTCACCCTCACCCGCACACTCGTGCACACTCACACGAGGAGCAGACCGGCTCGGGAGGACCGGGAGCAGCGGGGTCCCCGCGCCAGCCGCTGCGCCCAGACACGGCCCCTCTCCCACCGCCCGGGCAGGGGCAGACGCCCACGCTGACTTTCTGGGATTAGCTCGCGGCTTCTCTGTGGCCGACTGTGGGCGCCCTCGGGGCTGCCCTGGTGTGGGCCCTGTCCTGATGCCCCCAGTTCCCCGTCCTTCCTCGCACCCTCCGACAGGAACACTGTCGGGTGCACCCAGGGCCCCCTTGGCTGGTAGCCAGCCCTGCGACCGCCTGGACGCCCCTCGGCCGCCTCTGCCAGGCAGCAGCTCCTGCCCCCACCGGCCCCTGGGGCCGTGAACCCCAGCACCACACTGCCGACCTGTGCGTCTGCTTGGCTGTCAGGACCTGGGTGCCGTGCCGGGGCGCCGACGCGGTCTTTGCAAACAGCACATAGATGTGCACAGGTGTGCACACGGGGACAAGCCTGGAAGTCAGGTGGCCCAACGCAGGTGGCCCCTGGCGTGTGCACAGCCCCCACGGGGCCCAGCCCCGGGTTCTGAGGGGGCTGCCCCGCGGTGCGGACGGGGACAGCGCCCCAGGCACTGGCACGGGTTTCGTCGTGGCCTTCGGGTGCGGGACACAGGTGGGCGACGCCGCCAGCTGCTGCCGTACGCCCGGGGAAGCCGAGCCGCTCGAGGGTGGGGCCCACACTGTGGCGCTGGGGCTTGGCAAGCGTGGCTGCCCCCTAGTGCCCCCAACCTGAAGGAGCGGTCATCCGAAAGCACGGGAGTCCTGACGAGGTCCGCCCTGTCTGCCCGCCCACACCTGCGATTTGCACTGCGTGGTTGCAGTCTGGGTGCAATCACCTGTGAGCAGGCAGGCGGGCGCCAGCAGACGCCCAGATTGGCCTGTGCAGGTGGCACAGGGCCGGCGGGTCCTCCAGGCTCTCGGCCTCAGTCGGGAAGCCGGGGGCTGGGGCAGCACAGCTTCAGGCTGGAGCCTGTCCTCGGACCCCAATTCAAGTGCGTGTCTGGGGCCGAGCCTGCGCCCACCCCCGGAGCCTGCGCGGAGGAGAGTCCTGGCTGGAAGGAAGCGTCCAGGTCTGGTTCTTTGATGGCCTCTGGCTCCTCAGACTGTCTTTGGGGCAGATGCGGAATCCTGATATCCTTCTAGGGATGTGTCCATTGTATCTAAGTTTTCAAACTGACTGGCACAAGTCCTCCTCCGTGGGCGCATTTCCCTCCCAGCCGGCTCCCGCACCTGGAATATTCGTTTCGCTGTTATCCAGCTTCCATTGGGATTTCTGTTCTATCACGGACTGGCCACACGATGTGTAAATATCAGACCAGTGCGGCTGTCAGCGCCGTGTGCGCTCAGGCGGAGCCCGCTGTGCTCGGCGCTCTGAGCGCGGAGCCTGGATTTTTTTTCAGTAACTTACACATTAGAATAAAACCTATGTGTGCTTCCCCCATCCTCAGACATGTCAGCACACCCTGCCCTCCACCACGTCACAACTGTCCTTCCCCAGTGTCCAGTGGGCTCTGCCGCCACTTACCTCCCCGCCCCATTTCCTGCTGGTCACCTCAGTTCTGTTGCAGGCATCCAAGGGTTGGTTCTGTCTCATCTGTTCCTGTGTTTTGTCTGTTCACGTTCCACCTGTGAGTGAGGTCATCTGGTCTCTGTCTTTCTTCTTTTGACTTGTTTCATTGAGCATCATCCCCGCTAGTTCCATCCACGTTGATCCACATGACAGGGTTTCCTCCCTTCTCAGGGCTGTGGAGTGTCCATTGTGTGTATGGACCACGTCTTCTTCATCCATCATCGGACGCTGGGCACTTAGGTGGTTTCCAGTTCTCAGCTGTTGTGAATGGGGCCGCAGTAAACATGTGGGTGCAGACGTCTCTGCAGATGGGGTTTTTGTTTCTTTGGGTGGATGCCCAGAAGTGGGGTGACAGGATCAGTGTTTTGAGGAATCTCCACACTGTTCTCCATGGGGCTGCACCAATCTGCACTCCCACCCACAGTGCAAAAGTGTCCCCTTTACTCCACATCCTCGCCAGCATTTGTTATTTCCAGACTTCTGGAGAAGAGCCTGTCTCTAGGGTGCAAGGTGGTATCTCACTGTTATTTTAATTTGCGTTTCCCTGATGGCCAGCGAGTAGGAACGTCTTCTCATGCGTCTGCTGGCCGTTTGCATGTCCTCTTCAGGACAGCGTCTCTCCAATTCCTCCTCCCGTTGTGTGATTGGGTGCCTGTTCTTCTGTCACTGAGTTTCATGAGCTCTGTGTTTTAGATCCTAAGCCCGTGTCAGAAACACGGAACACAAGTCTCCTCTGACCGCAGAGCCCGCTGACACCCGGTGGAGGTGGGGGCAGGCGGACATCTGGGTCCGTCTTGGAGATGGACGCCACACTGGAAACAGGCACCCAGGTGTCAACTTGTGGGCAACTGGAGGGGACGCTGAGTGGACAGAGGAGGAGGACAGGGTGGGGACGCAGGAGCCCATGAAGAAGACAGGACAGGTGGCGAGTGGTGGGGACAGGCTCCTGGAAGGAGGCAGGCGGTCAATGGCAATGGGAGGCTCCCTGGACTCAGCGACAGAGGCCACAGTGACATGAGCAGAGGCTCGTGGGGCGTCAGGGGCCAGACCGCTGGGTGGCTCTGGACAGGAAGGCCGCCTGGTCTCCTAGGCCACCGGGTAGCCGGAGCTGCTGTGCGCGGTGGGGGCGAGCAGACAGACGCACCGGCGGGGTTGCTGGGCTCTCTGGAAAGGGAGTTTCTGCAGCTGCTCAGTCGGCCATCCGCGCAGGCTGGCGTCACAGGCGGTTGACCTGGGTTCCCGGTTTCTGACACGCGGGCGGAGAGGATGCGGCCGTGGCCGGACGGGACGGGCAGCAGGAGGCCAGGTGCAGCGCGGCCGCAGGGACGCAGCCTCACAGACGGCCACGCTCGAGGACCCCTGTGCCTCGGCCGCCCTCACTGGCTGAGGCGCAGGCACACGTGGGCACGGCTGTCCGCTCACCTGAGCTCAGACGCGCGGCCCCCAGCGGGAGCACGTGACCCGGGACGGGAGGGCGGCACCGACGGGCCCGCCCGGGCGACTCTGTCCAAGGAACCACGCGCCTCTGCGGCCCTGTGTCTCCACGTCTCCACGCCATGTCTGTGAAGGACCCAGACAGCCCGGAGACGCTGCGCTCTCGCGGCTCCCGGGCTCCGGAGTGGAGCTGCACACCGTCGCCCCTCGGGCTCGGCAGCCGCCGGGACGCTCGGACGCTCGGCTGGCTCCACGCGAAGTGCCGCGGCGACCTTCCTATGGCTGCGTCTGCCGTCCTGCGGCGGGAGCCCCAGCAAACGGCTCCAGGCGGGCTCCTGCCCGCTGGGTGCTGCCCGCGAGGTTCCCGAGCGGCCGGACGCAGGTGAGGATCCCATCACACCTGTTCCGCGCGGCGGTGTCTGTGCGTGGAGGGCCGTGTGCTGTGGCCACACGCGTGTGTGCGGTTCGTGCGTGTACGCCGGGTCGGCGTGCGGTGCGTGTGCGGCCAGACCGTCTCGCCCAGGCCCGTCGTCCCCCGCGGCGCCCCAGGCCCCACCTCACAGTCTGACGCTTTGTTCTTCCCGCTGGGCTCTCCATTTCCAGGCGCATTTCAGAACCTGTCTGCCACCTTCCGCCCAGCAAACCCGCAGCTGGGTGGCCGGGCGGTCACTGTAAATGACTGTGCGGAGACACAGCTTCGCACCACGCCTCCCAGCTCCTGGACGCAGCCTCTTCCTCCCCGGGAGCCTGTCTCGCTCACGTGTCCTCCATTCTGCCTGCGCGCCCACCTCACTCCTGGCAGCGCGGCGTGGAAGCCGCTCCCTCTGTTGAGCAGTAACAGGGAACGAGTGTGTTTGAGTCCCCTGGCCCTCCCGTCACTGCTGCCCAGCCCGCAGCTGCTGCCTCTGTGCCCGCTCCCGTGCCGGCCTGGTCACCGGACGCAGAGGGTGTGCGGCTCCCAGGGCGCCTGCCTCCCGGAGGATGTGCATCTCCACCCACAGTTGTGAAGGGCTCTGGGAATTCCTGCGGTGAGGGGAATTCTTGTGCCCGAGTTTCTGTTCTCAGAAGATTAAACCCATCTCCAAAGGGGGCCTCAGGGTCAGAAGCGGTGGTCACAGGTGCCAGGGAGGGTGGGTACCAATGGATGGGGCCTGTGCGGGCGGGTTGGCGTCCTGCTCCACCGCCGCTTGTCTGCCTCAGTGTCCCCATCTGTCAATGGTCTCTGCCCCTGCCCCTGGCCCCCCTGAGCCAGGTAGTACTGCAAGCCCGTGACCCCACCAATCCTGTGAGCTCTGACCCCACACCCCTCTGAGCAGACCCTGTTCGGAGGAGGGGGTGCCTGTCCTGGGGCGGGACCTAGTGCCAACCAGACAGCCCCACCCCTCCTTTCGGGAAGTCCTAACACTGCCCCCACCCAGGGTCCAAGAATAGGGCCAGAGTCCTCGGGGGGGGG
>RJWH01010371.1:0-17078 GCA_004363575.1 Solenodon paradoxus
GGGTGTCTGCAAGGGGGGGGCGGCACGGCGGGGCTGCAGGGGGGCGTCTGCACGGGGGGGCACCGCGGCTGCACGGAGGGGCTGCACGGGGTCACGTGGGGACTGCACTGGGGGGCGCAGGCGGCGAGCTGCTTGGGGGCGGCACGGGGTCACTGCACGGAGGCGCGGCGGGACCTCGGGACCTCGGCGCCCCGGGGCCGGGAAAGTCCGAGCGGCCTCGCGGGCGGGGCGGATACCACGCGAGCCCGGCGAGGGACCCGGAGTCGCCGACGGGCCCGGGGCGCGAGGAGGCCACCTGTGGGTTCCCTGGGCAACCGGACACCCCCAGCCGCCTGTGCGCGCTATTATTGTGTATTTGGGAGCCATCGGGGTGTGAGTGTCCAGAGACGTCGCCGTCGTCCGGCGACACGTTTCACGGTTGCAAGTCAAGCCTGGGAGTGGCCGCGGGGTCTTCGGGAAAACCCTGAGACCGCGGCTGCCCGGCTGCCCGCGCGCTCTCGTCCCGACCCAGCCCGGCTGCACTGCCGCCGGATTTCCGCAGCCGCGGCCCACGGGGTCCCCGCCGCGGCGGGATCTGCAGTCCCAGCCTCTGGTGCCCCTTAGCGTCGGCTCTCGGAGTTCGGAGAAGACGGGCGCGCCGGGAAATCTGGGGTCTCCTGAGTCCTCGTGGGAGCGGGTCGCCGCCCGGGGCAACGTCGGTGCCTTTAATCTGAGGACGCTGCCCTCCGCCCTTGCCTCCCGCAGGAGCCGCGAGAGCTGAGCCCAGGCCGGGCACCGCGAGCGCCGCTCTTCCCAGCCCTCGAGCCGCCGCCTGACACAAGGCACACACCGTCGCGCTCCGTCTCCCGCCTGCTACTGACCCGAACGTCCGCACACTTAGGCGGGCAGTGTTAGGGTGCCCCGTTCTAAGTAAATATCTTGGAGGACCAAAGGGAT
Organism: Solenodon paradoxus; assembly: GCA_004363575.1. Classification (NCBI taxonomy): domain Eukaryota; kingdom Metazoa; phylum Chordata; class Mammalia; order Eulipotyphla; family Solenodontidae; genus Solenodon; species Solenodon paradoxus. The sequence continues at coordinate 937 of RJWH01010371.1, forward strand.
GGATCATCTGCTTTCATCTTCTCTCAGAGGCTCTGTGGCCTTAAGGGTGCGGGGCAGTAGGGTTTGGTTTGCTTAGATTTGGCTCTTGGCATTTGACCTTGTCAACGCCAGTTCCTACAACTACGGGGACCCAGGGCAGGGCCCTGGGCAGTCAGATTGACCCCAGCGTGCTGTGTCATGTTTGTAAGACCGACCCTTGAGTAAGCAGACCATGCTGGCTTTTGGGATTTGTGACACTCATTGGTTAAATAAGAGATCTAGAAAATCACAGAACTTTCTGGCATTTCGATCTTTCCTTGCAGCATCTTTAGAGAAATCAACACAGAGGGCCTGTTGGAAATTAAAGCACTTTTTCTTCTCTCTTGCCATCATCATTTTGGTATTCAATGACGTGTGATTTTCTCTCCCCTTGATGTAGATACAGCTAGCCTTTGGAAAATCCCTTAAAGTTAGGGGAAGTTAGATCCCTGGTGGTGGAGGTGGCGTGGCATTCAATGAGGGCCACGTGAATCCAGAGTTTTGGAACATATGTAACATTGTAAACTACTGAAACAACTAAATAAATTCGATAGCATTTATGCTGCTTTCCATCCTCTGACACAGTGATTGTTCTCGTAAAATTAAAACACCAGCCCTCTTAAGTGTAAATGCAGCATAAAATCTGCTGTGTCTGTCACTGCATGGAGTCCGGCATGTGGGAGACGATAGCAGAAGCTCGGTGTCTATTTCTCCACAGAAGGGTTTGCAAACAGAAAAGTGAAGTGTACTAGAGTTTAAATCCTAAAATTATTCTCTCGCCCTTTTGTTTAAGATTTTCTTGTCCTTGGTGATAAAATATAGGAGAAATTCAGTAATACTGTCTTTTTACTTTGTAAACTCAGTACATCGGGGTTTTTTCCTATGATTTTTAAAGGAACTCTGCGTGTGTGTGTCCCCTTCCCTCTCTCTCAATCACATCTGAATGTCTAGATTGAGTTAATACCAAGTCACAGGATGCCATTTCACACTCATATTCCTTCACGCTGTATCTTCCTAATGTGAAGGCCGCCCAACAGGTTTATATTTCTCTTTATCTCTCCTGTGCAAGCGAAAGTGAGAAAAGCTGGAGCTGGGGCAACCCACAGGGTGTGTCTGAGCTGGGAAACCCAGAGAGAAGACTCACAGGCAGACTAAACCTAGTTACAGAACACAAGGATGATCTGAAGGAGAGTAACTTCTTAACATGAAAAGGAGAAATCCACCAGAAACTTCTGCTGCCCTCAAAGGAGAAAGGTGAGGGAAATGTCCCTAGGGTTCCAAGTTGAAAATATCTAAAGACCCCTCCCCACCTAGCCAGTCCCTCCACCACCAGTCCCACCTCTTCCTTTGGCAACTGAGTTACAGTGTGGACCGCCCCTGTTCACAGCCCTTCCAGGCACCACCAGAAATCTCAACACTTTAGAAAAAAGGGGCAGAAATTCTGCTGAAGTGGACTATCTCACTCATGAAAATATAGATTCGAGGTTTCTCCTCAAACCCAGTTTACTAATTCCCTTGCCCACCCCCACAGCTCCATGCTGGCTTCAGCTTAAATGTCATGCGCACTGGTCTGTGCCCTCTGTGGAGTGCTCCTGCTAGGGACCCCTAGTCCCAGGGCAGCCCCTAGGCATGGGTGTCAGCGCTAAAGACCAAGAGTTGCTGAGATCAAACTATTCCCAGTTACTCTCCACAGGGTTTCTCAGCCTGGCCTCTGTGACTTGCGGGGTCAGACAATCCTTTGTTGGGATGGTCCCTCTTGTACTTTTCAACACCCTCCTCACCTGTACTGCACACAACACACACACACACCCTCCTTGATTTTTTTATAGTATAAAATCCTCTCCCCTCCAATACATAAAAATGTCGCCATTTTAGTAGGAATAAAAGTACAGATTCCCATGAAGATTAAGTAGTCACGTAACTACAGAACTTCGAATTCTTCAAAGGTTGTTAGCATTAACAACACCCTGAGAACTAAACATGGCGCCATGACCCACGTGCAGAAAAAGTAGGCCCTCTTGCTAGGTCCCCCTATATAATGTTTTTGCATCGGTGGGCAATTCAGCTGCCTCCAAAATGTGCCTGCATTGTTGGATCACTGAAGCCATGAGTCGCACTCCGAGGTCAGACCTATAGGAGCTTCTCCACAGCTCTTCTGGTCGGTGAAGCCAACGTGGTGGTCCAGCTCTTTGCTTCTTCCAGGGTAGCTTCTCTGCCAAGTTCATTCATCAGGTTAGCACCTTGTTGGGGGGTGGAGGGCAGGCCCAGGGGACCAGGAGGGAGACTTCATTCAGATTCAGAGGAGGGCAGCCTCCTGCCAGGTGACCCATAGTTTGAATTCCTGTGGTAACAATAGGATGATCCAATGTCAGTCTGGCCCAGAGAAAGGTGCCCCAACCCATTCCTGTCCCACATCCCAAGCAATGGAGGTCGAGGAGGGGTATATTCTGACCCCTACAGAGGCTTCTAGGAGAATTGCAAGGAGAAAGACAAAAATAAGCCTCCCAACATTTTGACAGAGCGTCAACACATCAGGACACAAAGCTGATGGAATTGAGTTCTTTCCTGTGGATCTGAGAGAATCTGGAAAAGCTTTTAAATGGCCAATAAAAACAAAGTTCAGAAATGAAGTGGCTAAACCAAACCTTTAATGAAGTGTTGAATTATTTTGCAAATGAGCTCTCCTAAGATGAGTTGTTCAAAACTGGTTGGAAATCTTTTATTCAAATATTCATGAATAGGGGCTAAGAAACATCAGCATGGGAACAGCGGGGTGAGCGACAATTATTGAAAATAGACCTCTCAAACAGGAAAACATTGAAAACTCTCCCAACAAAAGCAAGGGAGGGAATGAACGACTCAAGGCATGAGAGCTCAGAGGGTGGAGAGAATTTTATTTGGAACTTCTAGAACTGTGATTTGGAATATCTTGGGTTGTGAGTTGAATTTTTGATGAAGTTCCTATTTTAATTGGATAAATTTATGTTCTGACTGGGACAGAATGAAACAGTGGAGGCCCATGATTTTCTAGCATACAAATGTGGTAAAGCATTCAAAAAGACCATGAATAGAATCAAGTGATTAAAAGACATTTTTTTCTTGCAAGCAATTTCTTTAAAGAAAGATGACAAGAAGAAGAGGTTAAATGACAGTACCTGAAAATATGTTAGTAAAATATTTACACATTTAATAATTTGCAAAAAGATGAGAAAACTCCCCACTTAACAGATTTTTCTCTGAGCCTGCCTATCAGATAATTCAAAGTCAAAAAGAAATAGGAGCAAGGTAAGGATGTGTTTTCCTACCACTCCCTAATAGTCAATATAATGTTGGAAGTCCTGGCCAGCACAATCAGACAGAAAAAGGGTATTAAAGGTATCCAAATTGGAGCAGAACACTTAAAGCTATCGCTATTTGCAGGTGGCATAATAATATACATAGAAAACCAAAAAAATTCCAGTAAGAAGCCAAGAGAAATAATAAACTACACAGTACAATGACAGGTTGCAAAATCAATACAAAAAAATCTGCTGTATTTCCATACAATGAACTAGAAGTATGAGAAATCAGAAGAATCCTATTTATAGTTGTAAGGTTTTTCTGGGCTCCGCGAGGAGAAAAAGTCAATTAGACCAAAAAGTCGAATAGCTAGGGCTTTATTGGGGTTTTGCACACCCGGGCGAAATTCCCAAGTCCGCAGAGGGCGGGGGAAGTCGCGGGCTGGGAAGTCGCGCTTGAACAAAGGGGAGCGGGCTCTTTAAGCAGGAATTTCGCGGGCTTCCTACATCGCGATTGGGGATTGGCCCTGGGAATCCAGGTGTGGACTTCAATGCCTCAGTCTGACGTCAGCCACCTTTTTCCCGGGCTTGGCTGCCATTTTCCCGGGCATGGCCGCTGCTGCTTTTGTCCCTGGACCAGCCTAACAATAGTTAACATCAAAAAGAATGAAATACCTTGGGATAAGCTTAGCCAAAGAAGTGAAAGACTTATATACTGAAATCAATAAGACAGTTTCTTTTAGTTGAAAAGTTCCTTTGTTGAAAGAAATAGAGAACACAAAGTCATGGAAAGATATTTGGTATTCATGGATTAGAAGAATTAAATTGTTAAAATGGTTGTATTACTTAAGGTCATATACAAATGGAATGCAATTCCTATCCAAATCCCGGCAGCATGTTTCACAGAAATAGAACCAAAAAAATCATAAAAATTGTCGATGCCCATTTACAGATGATCGGATAAAGAAGATGTGGCATATATACCTGTGGAACATTACTCAGCTATGAAAAAGGCTATTATACTTTCATTTGCAACAAATGGATGGACCTAGAGGGGGCTGTGCTTAGTAAGATATGTTAGAAGGAGAAAGATGGACAAAGTAGGATTTCACTGATAAGAGGCATATAGAGAAATCAAACAAATAAACTAAATTTAGAAAATAGACTTTTAGTTTATAACATCAAAATTAGTGGTTTCCAGAAGGGAATGAGGAAGGCAGTGAGCAAATCAGGTAAGGGGTCAGTTCTACGGTGGAGACAAGAGGACTTTTGGTGGTGACTTTATTGTGGTATATTCAGTGTTGATACACAATGATGGACCCCCAAACTTATAAAATGTTATAATGTCACGTTGCTACTTCCATAAAAATTATAGAAAATAAAATAAAATGAAATATCAGTTACTCAGTGTTTCAAATACTTATGAGCTTACAGAAATAAGTCAGTCAAAGTTCTTAACAAGCATAAAAATCTTTGCGTGTAAATGATTTTCGGATTTAAAGAAACAAGTATATTTCTTAACAGATGATACATGATCAGATCATACTGTAAAAAAAACTACTATTTCTGAAAAAAATAGTAATAGTGGTGTACTTACAAAGTCTTACAAACAGCTGTGGTAAGAAATTTTTTTATGAATATTACCAAGATTAGGTCATCTTTTCTTGCTCTCTTTTAATACAGAAAGTCATGTAAGTAAAGTGCCTCAAAGATTTACACATATACACACATATACGCATATATATGACATCTGCATGTATGCACAGCTGCTATGACTCATAGTTTGTGCCCCCCCAAAATACATGTGCTCAAACCTAATCCCCCAGGTAGATGGTGTTAGGAGGTGAGGACAGTGGAAGTGATTAGGGCAGGAGACTCAACCCTCATAAATGGGATTAGTGTCCTGATAAAGACTCTGGAGAAACCCTTCCAAATTCTCCTTGTGTTTCACAAATAAAACATATATCATCGTCAGGCTACAGAAGTTGTAGTATTCCTTCTCTGTATTCAGAAACCCGTTTTGTGAAATGTGTATTGTCCTTTCCTTAGAATTAAATAGTGAAACCATCTTGGATCAGAATTTTCTTTGTAGAAAATTTTCTGATTGCGAATTCAAAGTCTTTAACCAATACAAAGTCATGCTTACTGTGTTAGCTTGGGCAAATTGTGTGTTCTAAGGAATTTGTCAATTTTATCTAAGTTGTCAGAGGTATTGTCATAACATAAATCAGATGCCATGTTACTCTCTCATAACTGTAGAAATATTGGTGATAGCCAATCTTTCATTCTTGATATTAGTAACTGTCTAATATAATAGTTAACATTGATTATATGTGAAGCAATTTCAAGTATGATTCTCTAACAATAAAACAGATACTTGCTGGGCAAATGTTAAATCTTAAGTACTGTCCTATGCACTCTTTTATATCCACATATTGCAGCAATACTGTGATTATGTTACTATTATCTTGGTTTTAATAAAGAGAACATCACAGCACCAATCTGTTCAAGGTCATAGGCTCATAGAAAGGAAGCCAGGGTGTGGACACGTGACTAGATTCAAAATGGACTGTCTTAGGCATGCCATTACAAACTTCCGCACATGTTTTATTTAGTCCTCACAGCAATTTTCTGAGCAATTACTGTTATTAACATTGGTTTTAGAGTGAAGGCATTGTGTTTCAATTAATGTGAGCTAATTAACTTAGGTTCATTAACTTGCCATGAGTCATAAAAGCAGTGATCTGTGATGATTGACTTGAACTGAAAGGTGATATCTCAAACTTTACTGAAAATGTGAGATTTGTGTTCATTATGCTTCAAGCTCGTACAGTCAGACAAGTGTAGGAGGATCAGTGCATGATGAGTGACGATCACAGGGATAAGTGACACTGCAAGGAAAGCATCAAGTTTGAGACCCACTTGGCTCCTTGCATTTCAGGTATAATCTACTGGAATTTCATTTGATTGAGTAATTGGGAAAAGCATACAAGGGTGGGAGGCAGCCAGACAGGTATCCTGGATGATGAAATGGTGGGGTGCGCCATCTGATGATACGGCATGTGAGCTCTCTGAGCTGTCAGACTAGTCAATCCAACTGTCCCAAGCAAGACTCAGCCGACTGGACCAAATAATATTCACTGCCTGATAGACTTTTTCTTTTGCCCTGCTGCGATTCAGAAATGATGCCCGAGACACACAGTCCAAATTTCCCACTTATTCTCTCTGCTCCCTCTCCTGTTTCTCCCAACATGCCGGCATTCTGCAGAAACAGGGCTGGCGTCAGACCCAAGCTTGAGTACTGTTTTCTCTTCCCAGAAGTTCTAAAATCCCTAGCATTGAACCTTGTTGGCTCTTTGGGTTCAGATTTATTTATTAAATGATCCCACCTATTTATCAGCTGTGTTATTGATTGACAAAGCCGGCCCCAAGCTCACTCCTGGAGACTCAGAGCTTTTATGCTGCACTGAAAATGCAGGGTGAGTGCCCCTGTTCTTCCTTCCCACTGGAGAAGCTCCTCATCTTGTTGCCATATTTATTTATAGATGTACCACCTGCATGCATCCCAGAACAATAAGCTGTGGTTTTGTCTGCTTCTGAATTTTATATAAATGGAATCAAACATCAAACAACATTTTACCATCTTTTGCCCAATGTTAGATTTGTGAAATTCTTTCCAAACTCTTGATCACATATGTGGTTTATCTGCTGTCACTGGTGTGCTCTACACACCAGTTTATGAATAAACTACCACACTTTTCCACTATTCTGTGGATGATTCGTGTTGTTTCCAGAAGGAGGAAATGATGGAAAAAATATGATGGTAACTTTATATATTTTTTTAAATGAGAAGAACCTGTTTCGGAACTTGTATCTAGAACTGAGTCACAGAATAAGCAAGTTCGTACAAGTAAATCATAACACAAAACTGTTGTGTAAAATATTTGTATCAAGTCCCATTCCCACCAGAAATGTAGAGTTCTCAATGTATTTAGAATTTTCAAAAATGTTTGTCGATATATTGATATATAATGGCAACAAATTGCCGTGGTCCTTGTATTTCTCTGACTAGTGAATTCCAACACTTATCACATATTTAATAACCACGGGAATCTCTTTTCTAATGTGCCTTTTTTACTGTTTAGCACACTTTTGTGGAGCTTTATGTCTTGCTTTTTATGTACTCTCTCTTTATGGATGTAAATCATTGGTAGTGTTTCTGTGTTTTGCTTAAACAACTAATCAGTAAAATAACAAACTAGGAAAAATAACCATTTATTGATGGCGATGATTGAGTTGTTTAAGAAAATAGTCTCACATTCTTACATGACTATGTTTCTCATTAATGAAGCCTCAAATAAATCATTTAATGGTTTTCCTCTTTTGCCTCCTCCATTCAGTTCTGTGGGCCTGATGACAATCTTTCAACCTGACCATGGAATACTGTATTACTAACTGTACCTTGATAATGAAATTGACTATATAATTTATTTTCCAAGCTGAGATACTTATGAAAGGAAAAGAAGTCCCCAAAATAACATTAGATAAATCTCAGAAATATTTTATTTATTATTATAGTGATTTATATTCAGTAGAATGATCAATTCATTATAATGGTGGAGCTGCATTTTATTCTACTGGTCAATCTCTCCCAAACTATTTTTAAACAGACTATTATTTCTAAAAATTAATTGTGTCATTGCTCCATCCAGTACAAACAAAATATCATAATTTGGGTGTTTCATCAACAGCAGACATTTGATTCTCAAAATTTTGGAGTCTGGAAGCTCAAGGTCAGAAGTGTAGCAAATCGTTTGGTGAGATCCAGCTCCTCACTCACACAGTCTTCTCTTGAGGGACACTTTCATCCTAAGATAGGGAACAATGAGAAGTTTTCTGATTTACCACTGCTATTCCATATTTTTACTGGAGCTTGTAACCACTGCAATAACGCAAAAATGAAGGGAAGAATTAAGACTACTTTGACTAGCATATAATATGACTTGTCTATGTAGAAAACTCAATAATACAAATATTTCCAGAATTAAAAAGGAAATTTAGTAAGGTTTCAGGATGCAGGTTCATTATTATAAGTTACTCCAGCGTATTTCTATAAACTAGTAACAAATAACTGGAAAATGAAATGCAAATATTCCCTTTATAGTAGCATAAAATACAAACTATTCAAGAATAAGCTTAGCAGAAAGCATACGACTTTTGTACACTGAAAAAAATCATGAAACATCACTGTGATTGAAGACATCTAAATAAATTAAGGTATTCATATGTTTATTGATTGGAAGACTCAAAATTGTTCAGATGTCAAATGTCACCTATTCACATTCAATGCAATCCCATAAAGACCTCAGAGACCTTTTAAGAGATATCAACTACTTAGTTTTCAAATAAAAAGGATCCAGACTAACCAACAAATTGTAAAAGTAGACATCTGAGGAATGTCCATACCTAATTAAAATGTATAAACAGCTATAATAGTTAAAGACAGGGTGGTATTAGGAAAAGGATTAGGCAGTAGATGGACAGAACAGAAAATATTTTCAACAACTATCACTGAAACGACAACATGAGGACTGAATAGAGGAACATGGCTGAACAAAGTCTGCCACATCCCTGCAGCAGCTTCTTCCCGCCAAGTCTGTGAAGCTATGATATAAGCAGCTCCGTGGAAGAGCCTAGAAAGTGTTGCAGAGACCCCTCTACAGTAGAATAGCCCTGAATGATTCATTTTATGGATTTCAGGAGAAGCAATAACTAAAAAAGGACCAATGAATCAATGGTAAAAGAAAAACAGTAAGGCCAGTGTTTGTATGGAGAATAGGGTCACTAAAGAGGAGAAAGGGGAACTTCCTTGAGTGGGGGGAATTATTTACAGCTTGGATGGAGATAGAAAGGAGTGGCATACGTCAAAACTCCTCAGCTTTTATGACTTTCTAAGGTCAATTTAAAACAGTGAAATGGAAAATATGAGAAATGCGATTTAAATACTCAAGCAAAGCAGAAGAGAAATATACCCATGGAATCACATGACACAGAAAAGTAACTTTCTGCCTAAGGTGGTCTATTGATTTAGAAAAGTTTTTCCACTGGATTTATGCTCCTCAAATTTTTTAAAAAAGAAAAATCCATAAAAGTGATCTTGATATTGGGGGGAGGGGGGGCAGGCATTTTTCCCTTCAGAATATTATTAAATTAAAATCTGCAAGTGAGAGATGCATTTAACTCAAAAATGACAGCTGAGCAATGAAGAGGTCAAACAGAGCTTAGATTTGCAGATTTAGGATTTAGATGCAAAAACTTAGATACCTGTTTATGTATCATTGTATTACAGAACATACAATATGTTTTCTATGCTGTAACATAGCATTATATTAAGATGGCTTCAATATTGATATATTTCATATAGTAATATAAGTATTGATATAGTATATATAAGATGTATTTTTGCCAACAAAAAATATCTAATTTTTCTATTTTAAGTGTTGGACAAGTTCATTCTTCATAAAAACCAGAGTGAACTCGTTTTGCTTCTTGGGTTTAAGCCCAGGCTATTGAAGTTTTTTGGACGTCAGATGGCAAATACACATGAGCTCAGGTCTGCCTTTCTGAGACCTGTCCTCTGTGTCGTTGGCTCCAGTTGGCGTCCTGAACAGAAAAGCGGCGGATGGACGCCTTCAGCTGCCTTGGGAGTTTCCCCCGGGACGGAGCCACACCTGCAGCACCCCGGCCCGGTGTCTGGTTTCCAGCGGGTGCTGCTGGGGCTGACGTAGCTGTGACCTCTTGCTTTCCGCCCCTCAGTGCTGCTTCCTCTCCTTGCTCCTGAGCTAACACCACTAGCTTGACAGGAACTTTGGGGGACCCTTTCATCTCTCATGGGAGCCTTTTTTGCGTCTCGATGCGAGCTTTCACAGAACCGTTGCTGATGACATTGGACTATCTTAGATGCTCTTGGAAGCTATTTCCTGGCACATTTTCCAGGGTCCTGGTGCCTAGATACCCCTTCCCAGCCCTCTCAATAAACTCAGGGTGCAGCTGCCAGCCCGAGACTGCACTCTCCCTCCACACGGAATTCGTGTTTTCCTTTGGTGTTGGCAGTTCATTGAGGAAGAGGTCACATTGGCTTGGCTTCTTCTAACCCAGACGGATGCGCTCTAAGTTAGTGTTGTCCTGCTTTTCTGCCATTTTGTTATCATTTCATTTGTTCTGACTCACTTCCCATCCGCATCTCAGTGATGTTACCCTATCTTAATTTTCTACCTAAAATTCTAGTTCCTCCAACTCCAGTTTTAGCAGAAGAACCAAATGCTACACAGAACCTCAAAATAAACAGCGCTAGTTTCAACCATACCTCACCCTGTCTTCTTGGCATTTCGTTTCCCTCGTACAATCTTCAAATATGACCCTTTCTTACCAACATGTTCTTAAGAGTGAGTACAAATGGTTTCCTGCAAGGACCGTGGTGTGTAATCATGGCTATGCATTTAAAGAACGTTTCTGGACATGCTCTGGTGGAGTAGCAGTTAAGTCCACTGCCTCCGAAGGTGCACAGTCCACAGTCCCAGGGCTGGGGTTGGGGGTGAGAACAACCAATGTGAACAACTAAATGAAATAAAATGCCTTAAAGAAGAACATTTCTGGAGAGCAGTTTGGCAATATAATCCACATGCAGAATTAATATATGTGATTCAAAAAAAGGGCTTTTCTATGCAACAGTATGAAGGAAATATTCTGAGAAAAAAAAGATTATGAACAGGAGGGCCTATGGAATATTTTAAATAATAATTAGCAAGAAAAAGGAAGCATGATCCAATGATTAAAAAAGAGACTGGCGACATCAGTTGCAATGTGGGCATTTGCAGCAGAATCTCTTTCAGTCGATTTGCTCATGTGCTCTCAAGACTTACAGGCCTCCGGGTCCTGGCAGCAGACATTTTTCACATTTTGGATGACCTATATCCTCTCGCCTTTCTGTTAGCATCCTGGTTATTCTGAGGGGGTAGGGGCAGCCTTTCTATACTGCTCATTTTCCCCAGTGGTGGAATCGAGAGGCGCACCTGAGACCGTTCGTCTCAGCCAGCAGAGCGCTGCCTTACAGGATTGGAAAAGCTGAGTTAATAACAATGGGTCGGGGGGACATGAGTTATGGTTTAGTGCAGAATAACTCTGCCCTGCACATCCCTGTAGTTAATGCTGCTTGGGGCTCACAGTCCTTGTTTCCCTTGCCTGGATTCTAGTTCCCATTAAAGGAAGGCACAGAGTAGATGATCAGATGGGTGCATTTATGGAAAGATAGCCAACTCATCCCCGTTCTTCTGTTCATTAACTTCCTGAAAACTTTTCTGGATGAGTTTAGTTAAATGTATGCTTTCTGGCTCTCTCTCTCTCTCTCTCTCTCTCTCTCTCTCTCTCTCTCTCTCTCTCTCTCCCTCTCTCTCTCCATCCCCCTCTATCTTTTGCAAACTGATATCTGTCCGCCACCATGTTCAATGACATTTCTCTATCAAATACTAGTTTCCACACAGTTTCCCAGCTGGAGGCACGAAGATACTCCCAGGAGTGACAAATGTCCATGATATACCCAGTTTCCACATGCAGCTCACTGATTTTGTGGAGAAGTCCATCTGCAATAGTTATGTTGCCACAAATCCTGAAGGAAGAGCAGTGTTATTTCTAAGTCACTGACAGCATGTTTAAATTATTTTTGTTATGCATGTATTTCCATGTGCAGTGTAAACCTCTTCTTTCTCTTCAGTTCAAAAAGGCAACTATAAATGCAAGTTAATGGGAATGCTGTCATCTCATGAATACCTTGCATCCCTTTTGACACAATATATTTATTGTAAAGCAAATCACCATTTTGAGTAGTGGATTTTTTTATCACAGATATGGCAGAATATTTTACTCTTTTTCTCACATTTTTCACATACGTTGACCTTTTCCTCTGTTGTCCATTCTTCAAATGAACAATTTTTCATTCATTAACTGCAGAAAAAGGCACAGCGAGACAGCAAGAGATGTAGCCATACAAGGTAGAATCTACAACAACATGTGGGCCAAAGAGTAAGACAGTGAGAAGCATGTTCTATCTGATGTCAACACTCCCGTTGCCCAGCTCTCTGCGTTGTGCAGAAACCTATAGCTGTGTTTCACGTAGAACACATTAAAGGACTGTGTCTGACTAGAATAAAACTTGGAATTAAATATCACTTGCATAATAGAAACAGCTGTGTCATTTTTCCCACCTGAAATGATATACTGCGATTTTTATCATCTCCCCACACTCAAAAACAGGTATCTCCTGACTCAGTGCTGGGAAGATCTGCTCTCATTGGAAAGACCCAAAGCTCTTTTAGCAAAATATCTGCTTTGTTCCTGTGGCCTTCCATTCTTATTGGAGTTTTCCAATTAAAATATCTCAAGGTGAACTTTCAACGACAATATGCAAATGAATTAGAGTCATGTCTAGATACGTAAATATTGGTTCAAAGAGTTTTTTTCTTCTTTTTTAGTTAGAGTCAATAAGACTGAAACATGTCTAATTGTCAGGAATCTAGTTTCCTTGATCAGTGGTGAAGGGCTCTTATGTCAGGTCTATACTGTGAGGAAGATCAATGACTGAGTCAGAAAGAGAAAAGACAGTCACTAAGGCCAGTCCATGTGACTGGGCATGTGAATGAATGCAAAGCAGTTTATAATGATAGGACTTTTTGCAAAGTAAGTTGATGTGGACACAAATGGAGCTATAGGACACGGAGTAGAGTGAAACCTGCTTCCATAAGTTGATTGTTAATATAATAGAAACATGAGGTACGTCTTCTTCACTGAGGAATTATTAAGGAGTATGTCGGCATATGCAAATTTTATTCACTTAGCCAATATTGAATGCCACTTTAGGCAAGTGATGGATTTTCTAGACATAAAAAGTTTAATATGATTTTTACGTAATGTCAGGAAGCTCTCATCTTAGTGGAGCATGTAGACCCAGAAAAAAACAATAGCAAATGTCTTTATACAGTCAAAATACTCAGGGTGCTTGAAAAACTGTAAGGAGTAGAAAAAGCAGACAACAGCAAAATCTGTGGGCAAATGCATTGGACTTTTGGTTTCACTAGTAAACAAGAAAGTAAAATATAAAAATCAAGGAAGAGAAGAAATTTGCCACCATCAGTTTGGGAGAAATTTTGAATAAAATATGCTTGGTCACAAGTGTAGGCATTTGAAGTAAAGATCAGTCATAACCTTTTGAAGCATTTATTAATCATACTTCCTAGTAAATGCAATCTGGTAATACTTGCAACCAGATAAAATTAAAGTTCCTGTTAAGTTCCAAACGTAGGAATTTGCCAAAATAATGCACAAAGGTATAAGATAAAGCACAAAATAATAAAGCATAAAGGTATGAGATAAATATATATCTCATACAGGCAAGACTGTTCATTTGATGATTGTACTAGTAATGGTCACAGCAGGACACTGTTTGGAAAAGCTTTGGTGTAATAATCACTCAGTGATGGGAATTAGCGAAGTAAAGTTACATGAACTAATAAAGAGTGCTGTCTACTTATGAAGATAAGGGGACAGTGCATATTATTTAAGATAAAGATAAAAGCAAATTGCAAAATGCAAATAGTACCTGAGTTCACGGAAGAGCTGCGTGCTCCCACCGAAATGAAATACTGGATAAAATAAAAGCATGACTTTCTTTAATGCCATCAAAGAGCAATTAATGCAGCCAAGTCTAACAAATAAAGTCTAGAGAGGAAAGTCTCTTCATCAGTGAGCACAGAGGGACAGCTGCTGTCTTACACGGACCAGTTTCCTAGACTAGGTACGGATGAAAAGGACATGGCTCTCCTCACTCCTCACTGGGAGAAAGATTTCCAGCAAAGGAAACAAGTGTAAACATGTTATGAACCTGATTGTCTGAAAACTTGGCTGGTAACTGGAAAAGTCCCAAATACACACAAGATGAGGACTTGACTGATCTCCCCTGGAATGCTGCTAAGTTAACTGAGTCAGAGCAGGGCCAGAGACGGAGGCAGGATGAATATACAACCAGCGCTACAAACCAGGTCAAGATGAAAGATGAATCAATACCATTCAACACTATATAAGTAGCTGGGGGTTGGGGAGAAAAACAAAGGTGCTTCCTGTTACCTCCTCTGAAACTGAAGGTAAGGTAAAACTAATAAATTAGCAGTTCTCCAACAACCAGTCAGCTTGACTCACGGTGACAGCCACTTCACTTGGCCTCTTAAAGGGAGACTATGTGTTTCCTATGGGAAAAAAAAAAAAAAAGGAATGATTTACTTTAGTCTCTCTTGAATCTTCATATAAAATGTCAACATTTTATGCTATAACATTAGCAAGGGATGATGATTATGAGATATACAAATATACAAGAACATGCCTCCCAGAATCAAGATATAAAATAGACAATAGAATGTTGTAGGTGTTGGAATGAAGAAGATTTAAAGGTTAAAATAAAAATATTTAATTAAAGGACAAAGGAGAATTAGATTATCAATTTATTAATTTAGAGGAAAAGATGGTTTAAATATGTGAAAAGTTGGGAATTTCAAAAGAGAAAAGCTCTACTTTAAACTTGTAGAACTAAAAGAAAAAAAATCGAGTGAAATATTTATTGGATGACATTAATATTACACAAAGTAGCAGAAGATACTATCAGTGAATTTGAATACGGTTAAGCAGGAAATATCCACATCATAAAATATTAGATTAAAAAAAAAAAGAAAAAGACGTCAAACATAATATCAGAGAGCTATAGCAAGTCAAATAAACTCACCATACATGAGATTGCTTTTCCAGGAATGGAGCGAATGAAGTAGAAAGATATCTAAAGAGATATTGACCTAAGTTGATCACAACAGAGACAAGATAGCAACTCACAATTTAAGAAGTTCTGCAAACTCCAGAGAGGGTAAATATCCTTAAAAATTAAATCTCTCATCTTCAAAGTTTGAACTTGAACTGGCTGCAGTAAGTGGAGAGAGCTTTGGACTTGGATCCTTTGAAGGGACTTGCTCTCTGCAAGGGAAGAAGAATGAGCAAGGACTTTAAATAGCAAAGTCACTATTTTCCTCCAGTGTTAATCTCCTTGCATCATAATACAATTGCTGGTCATTAACCCTACAACTCCAATTTTCATTCTCTCTGACTTGCTCACATAGCAGCGTAGCGAGGACTTCATGACATTTCCGCAGGACCGAATGTTGGGCATCTGGGTTGGGCTCTTCCAGAGAGTAAGTGGCTCTTCGTTTCCACTTTTAGGCTCTGACTGAGAGCAATCGATTACAAAATAGATAGTATTCTTAAATCCTATAAGCAACTTAAGATGGTAGATTCTATTTTCTTTAGTTTTCAAAAAAGAAAGTGAGGCTGATGAATGTTAAGTAACTCCACGAGTCCCCCGACTAGCAGGCTGGTCCCGGACCCCCAGCCGCAGAGCTGGGACTCCTGCTCCGGGGTGCACTTCCCCGCGCAGCTCCGCTCTCTGGTCATCTTGATAGGAGACCAGGAAGAATTTTGACTTGTTGGACCTCACTGGGCACCTGCTTAAGGAAGGCAGCCCAAGTTTTCAGTGTCCTGCACATGTTCACAGGACCAGAGGCCACCAGGGTATGGCTCTGGGGTTGAATTCCCAGAGAACTCCTGATCAATGGGGACGCTGGATTTAACGCCCTGAATCCAGATAAGCCTATGACGGTTCCAAGGTAGAAATGAGAAGACAACCAAGTACTGAGTCCTGAGTCTACCAACACACACACCACACCCCCCACACACACACCCCCCACCCCCCCCACACAC